>VZRE01014672.1:0-108221 GCA_013396775.1 Cephalopterus ornatus
GCTACTGCAGGAATAGAGGCAAACACCACTTGTGCTCCTGTGCTTTCTTCATGATGGGACTCACTGGTCTGCTCTCCAGCAATTAGCCAACTCAAATCTCATCTGGGAAACCCAACCTACAAATGCTCTCCTTGCCAGCTGTAAAACCTGTGGTATATCTGAACAACAAGGGCAGCCTTGAATTTCTGGCCAAGCACAGAGAGATAAGCCCCCTTCACCATTTCATGTTAGCCATTCCTGCTCTTCAGAGCTGTGGCTCAGCAAAGAAAGGCTTTGCAAGGGGAGTTTACCTGCTTGGAGCATTGCCGGCTCTTCTGCATTTTTTTGGCCTTGAAAATATGTTTCAGCTGTATCAACTGAACACATATGAAAGGCTAATAAATTCCTAAGTGCATCATTTCCAAAAAAACCACATCAAAAATAAAAATCTCAGCAGCTGCATTGACCTTGTAACTCCATGGATGAGGTTCCTGAGGGCTGTGGCATCATGGCCCAAGGGGCTCGGCAGGGATTCCTGCCTTGCTCTCCACTGAGCTAATTCTCACTCCTGTACCACTGCCTGAGGAACAGACTGGGGAGATGATCAGCCTGACAAGAGACCTTGCCAATTTTGTTTTGTTTTAAAATTAAGCTAAATGAAAACTTCCGTAATTTATTCAACATAAGCCAGGCGAGCCAAAGCACAAACTGCTTTGCAGGCAGAGCCAGGCAGATGAAGACACCACGTTGTGCAGGGTAAACACAAGAAAAAAAGAAAAAGAACAGCAAAGTGGGGGGACATTTGAGGACATTTTTGTTGCCAAAGCTGGGAAGTCGCAACTAGAGGACAGGCTTCCAAAGCGCAGCAAAGGCAACGGCAAGCCCCAGGCTGGCACTGCCTTGCAGCACTGATCCTGGATGGGAAAGGGCTCCAGGAATGTGGCTCCACACTGGAACTTTTCAGCCCAGAGGAGAAACACCGTGCCTTGCACACTGGCTACCAAAAAGCCACGAAACCATCCCTACACCACAGTGTGGAGAGCTGCCACTGCAGCTGCCAGCATTTCATCCCTTCCATGACTAAAAGCAGGGTTCACCCATTGCTGCTGCTGTCAGTTCAGCACAGATTGTGAATGCAAGGTCCACATACATTTGATTTGAGGATTGAAAATATTATGTAATGCTCATGTTCTGACACGGGCCTGGTTTAAGGCAATACTGAATATTTAAGGAACAGCTTCACTGACTTCAAGCCAAAGATATGATGTGACAGGGAAAGTGAAGCTGCTCCCATCTATATGGGGGTGGTATACAGCATACAACAACATACAGCATGCAAGTGGGCAGGTTGAGCCCTCTCTGCAGTGACCAGTGAAGCTTTTTTTTTACTGTGTTTGGCTTCAGTAAAAGCTATTATCAATGCTTTTACTATTTTAGAGCCCAATGTTTAAAGAATAACACATCTGTTTCCAATTTTGTAATGGGGAGGGCATGGAGGAGGCAAAAAGAAGAGGAACAGAGAGAAAATGACAGATGCCCAATGCCCATGTCTGAGAAGCTTCCTGTGGGATTTCTTGACCTGTCATGATGGACCTGATCATGCAAACCTACCTGCATAGGAGCAGGCTAACTGCTTTCAGAGGGATAAACTTCAACAGCCAGAACCATTCAGCTGGATGCATGCCTGCACAGCCACAACCGGTGAATGACACTGGACCGACCCTTACACAGCTGCTCCCCTATGACACCTACCTTGAGTTTTTCTTGTTCCAAAAACGTGTTCTAAAACTACCAGAACAACTTCACAATGATTTTTTTGCATGCTGAAAACAAGTGTCAGTTTTTTGATCTGTGTCTTTCCTTCAAAATCCAGGGGAGAGAGGAGGGAGGATCTGTTTCCATCACAGCTCTCTTCTCACCTGACACCCTGTTAGGGCACTGTGTGAAGCTGAAGGCCATGTTTCTAGGGTAACAGCATCCTGCAGGCAGCACCCATCAGCTTGATAATGCTTGTCTAGTCATCCCTTCAGCTGTCCATGACTCCTATGTGCGTAGCCTGTGCTCGGGAATCACGTCCTGCAGTGGGGCATGTTGACAGCAGCAGTGTTACTGCTCTGCTGTGCTACCTGGGTGAACATTTTCTCCTGCAAAGAGGGGGACAGAGCCATAGACTGGAGTTGTGTCTGTCTTTCAGAGCCCTTAACATCCTCCCGTGTCTTGTCCAGACCATGGAAAGAAGAAGTATCCACCAGGGAGCTGCCAACTTCATGTCACGGTCAGTAGTTTCCGAAGTCTGCCTTCCTTACAAGCATGTAAGCCAGGTGCAAAGCTCATTTTCTTGACCTGGATTAATTGCACACTTCAGTATAAAAGTCTTGCATCTATGGCTTTGCTCATGACCAGCTCTGGGGAAACTGTATTGAAAACTTGAATTATAACCCTGGTAATAATCATGGTCTGTTTAATCAGACTGCCATGGCCATTATGCATCCTTCCCAAACTCTAGCTAAGTTTCTTTCCCTTTCTACTTTCCTGCTGCCTCTGGCTTCTGCAGCAAAGTGATGCATTCCTACAGTTCACCCCAGCACACAGCTGTGAGCGCATCAATGCAGGTGAATATGAGGAGATGAGCTGTCTCCTGTACCACAGCAGCCGCCTCCAGCCATCCGCTCTGTCAGCCGCCTGAGATGTCCCTCCGCTTTTGATTTCAGCCGCGCTGTTCCTCCATGTTCCTCTGCCTCCAGTGGTACAACAATCTCTCTGTTTCAAAAGTCAGCCAAGCAAAAACTGCTCAAGCAAAACCCATCCTCAAATGATTTACTGGAGGTTTTCTATCATTAACCCAAGACAACTCATCTGTACCAGGAAAGAGCGTGCACGGAGCTAGAGTGGCTGCACACCAGAAAGTGTTTAGAATGTATTTCACTGTGTGCATGCTCTTAGCACAAAGTATCTTCAAACATAAAGGTAAAACATTCTTTGGCATACAGTATAATTCCATATTCTAGAGCCAGCTGCCTCAGGCTGTGGGTGCACTTGGGGTGCCACAGCCCACACTCAGCAGGGCATCCCACGTGCAACAACTTCACCGCTGAGCTCACCCTGCAGAAACCTCCCCAGCTCTGCCACCTCCACTGGCCTACGCTGTGCCCCTGTGTGAATCTGCTACCCCAGGCAACCTTTGCTTCTCCTAACAGCCATTCATCTCTCCCACAGAAGAGCAAAACAAGAAACTGTGGTCCCAAACTCAGAACTCAGAAGACAGGACTGGGATGCGAGCAGCCTATTTCCTGGCAGAGGCTTCCCTGTGGCCTCCCACAGATTGTTTAACCTTTTTATCTTCACTTATCCCACCATCACAAGAAGCTTCTATTTATATTACAGAGTAAGTGTTTGTATGCAATTTAGAGTTTGCAAAGCCTTTGAAGACTGATAAATTAGGGATTGGATAGATCCCATAAAAAAACCACCGTAATAATTAAACTTTATCAAGTTCATATACCTATTATAACAACACTTTTACCTTCAAAATATCTAATCCAACATGGCAAGCGTGATGTTTGTGTTTGATTCCCCTTAAGCCACATCAACTTCAAACAAAACAAGCTTTGACTTGGACGAGTTATTCATGTGCGTTCCCTCTGCAGACCATCACTGCCTTATGGACCACCATTCCTGGTTTTTCTTTGGCCTGACATAGACCCATGTCCTGAAACTCTGAATTTGAGATGCCCCCATGGCTTAGCAGGCCAGCTGAAGAGTGCTCACCCTGGCCTGATCAACTGCCTGTGCTTTGCACAGCAGGGACAGGGAGGATGCAAACCTAAGGAAAGGAAAATGCCATTTGAATCCCGAGTGTGTTGTGATGCATGGGTTTGGGGGGGAACAGGAGTCTGTACCTCAAAGGTGATGTAAATGGGAGAGTTCTGAGCACTGATGTTTTGGGTAGGGCTGGTGGAGGTCTGGCACTTCAGTATCCCCCACGCACCGCGGCACTGCCTTTTGCCTCTAACCATCAGACTTGAGTGGGCTTTAACACACGGGGTAGAAGCCTTGGAGGAACAAAACCAGCCTGAGCTCACCCCGTAAAGAAGGCAACGGGGGCCGAGTCTCACCTATGGGGGGAGCCAGGGAGTGCTGACAGCAGGTGGGGACTCAGCCAAGCAACAGCTGCTCCTGTTCAGCCCCTGTAACCCAAGGCAGAAATCCACTCCCTTGGTCAACAGGGCAGTCAAAGGGAAGATAAAGGCTGAGTAAGGTGTAGACTGGTATTTGCCAACTATCCTCCCTCATGCTTCATTTCAGCTGATAAATAAATGTACTGCTTTATGGTTTATGACAGTGGGTATCTCAGGGGGAAGAGAAGAAAAGCAGGATGCTGTTTGGGGCTATTAAGTAACCCACAGTCCCCCTTCCTGTGCACAGACAGACAGACAGCCAATAGAGGCTGTGGTCCCTCACTCAGAGAGGGCTGCAAGGGGAACGGGGTAGCAGCTAGGGAAGCCTGCAACCAGAAAGCAAGAAGCTACCTAGCATTTAAGTGCTGCATTAATCTGTCCTGTGTTCTCTGTTGAGAAGCATTTTAACAACTTCTCTTTTCAACTTTTACAGACAGAGCAGATGACTCGTGGATAGCAGCAAGGAGGAATTGCAAACTCCCAGAAAGTGGTGGGAGAGCTAGGACATAGAAATCTTGTGCAATAAACTAGTGGAGAGCCCTTGAAAACTGGCTATCACCATATCTGGAGAGGTGATACCCTGTGCTGAAGGGAGCACTACCACCTGAATTGCAGGGTTCGGCTAGTACCTCTGCTTAGCTCAGCACTGTGCTGCATGAACCAAACTGTTCACAGGGAATAAGCTTTGGTCTTTCCCTATGGTGACGCTTAGTCTGAGAAATATATTTGACAAACAGGGCTTTTGTTCTGGCAGTAAATAAGCAGAGCACTTGTGACAACACTCCTTCAGATGCCACCCTTACAGCAAGCACCTTTACCCTGGCATTTGCTTCTAAGCCTAGGTTTAACCTCTTATTTAGAGCACATGAATCAATTTGCAGGGCTCCTACAGTGCTCCTTCCTGTTGGCTGCAGAGGATTGAGACTAGATGAAAAGGCAAGGGAGGGGATGCCAACTTTCATCATCTCCTCAGCTGAGGCTGTGAGGAGAAATGAAAAACAGTATCAGTACGTGGAATCACATTCCGTCTTACACTTGAGCAGTAACCCTTCCTTTCATCCCTAAAAGCATGCCAAGATCTACCGGGAGGCCGTTATTTTGGAAATATATACAGTCAGCACTGTGGAGGCAAAGAGAGGATGATGTGGAATGAAAAGAGGGGATGAAAGGTGGCATTTTTCCAATGGCAAAAAGGGAAACTTTGCTGAGACCTGAGTGGTGACAGGGAGGAAATACCAGCCTGAGCATCACATCCGGAAACTGCTCTAAGTTAAACACCATTCAAAAGCAAAAAAACTCTAAGATCAGCAGTGTTAAGTTCCATCCTCCTCCTCAGAATATCACAGTTTAAAATAAAAATGATTATTTGTCATGGTTAACACTCAGGGCAATACCACCACCACCAGTCACAATGGTTTGCCCAAGCCTGGGTGTCAAACTTCTCACCCAGGAAAGCCACAGCAGACTGGCCATCTTTGCACTCAAAGCAAGCCCCAAAAAGTTTTCTGCTCTAACCTGAAGACATGCATGAAGACATGCTTTGGACGACATCCTAAGCCACTGTTTATCCCTCCGTGATGCTTGAGAGACTCAACCTTCTACAACCTCAGCACAGGGTGGTTGTCCCAGCTCAGCTGTACATTAACACCTTACAGTCTTCACCCCAAGTAAAGTACAGTGAGGGAGCAGAATTTCTTGGTGCCAGGATTGGTGCCCCGTGCACCTTAAGGCTCTGCTCTTCCTTGTTACAATGTATGTGCACACACAAGAGAAAGCGTCCTCCTTCATCCAGCAAAACAGCAACGACCTTCAGTTGTGAGCCTCATCCCTTCTGCATTTGGTCTCCAAGCCAGCAGTGGTATTTTTAGATGGATGATGAATAGGTGTCTTGGAGCGTTATGCAGTCAAATATAACATAAATGTTTGTGAATTGCAAACACTCATATAAAGAAGTTAGGAAAATATTCAAAGGTCAAAAGGCAGTATCATGGGATCTCTCCACAGCCAAAGTGCTCCCTAATGTTCCTGTCTTTTTCTATTGTCTACTTATTTTTCCCCATCTGAAGGGGGAAGAAATGAAAGAGAAGAACTAGAAATCTAGATGAATCCCAAAAACATTATGAAGAAAAGCCAAACAGATCTATTCCCCTTCTCCTCTAGGTCTGGCCTAGAAATACAGGAAACTTCATGAAAAAAACTTTTAAAAAAAAGTCCTGTGAAATATTTTCTCTAAGATTCAATAGTAAAATACTGTGAGGCTACTGCTTAAAATCCTATTATTTTTGCTGTGCTTCAGTTCTTCCCAATGTTCTCTATATAATAAGCATTTCAAATGAAATTACATTATTTTAAAACACACTGTAGTAGGCAATTACAATTCCTGAATACTGAATGCCAATATAACATAGGCTAGATTTATTGTTGTTCCTTAACTTTGTGCCATGTTCATTATATTTTAATGAATAAGGTTTCACATTAATTTTTTAAGCCTTTGCCTTGGAATCCTGCAGTACGGCTGTAATTGGGGTGCGGAATTAGGTGTCTGTTTACATTCTCCTTCTAAGTCTTGGAGACGAACCCTACCTTTGATTTTTTTTTTTTCCCCTAAGTCAGCAACATCACCTCTTCCTATTTTCAGCAGAGCTCCCCGGGGCCAGTGGCACTACCTCACCTGGCCACCACCAGCCAGGGCAGGGCTGTCCCAGCAAGGACCAGAGCCTGCTACCTGCTGAGCCTGGGAGATGAGAGCAGAAGCACCAGGCACACAGGGTTGGGAGCAGCATCCATGAATCCAGTTGCACCTGTCTGGCCATGAGGACTCCCCAATGGCAGCTTGGGTTGACACCCTCTGTTCTGGTTGCTACTTCCTCCTCCTCTTCACAAGTGCTATCCCTCTTAATTCCCTCCTATCCAGAGAGTCTCCCTCAACATCTTTATTCATCCCCACAAAAGCAAAGGCTTTTCCGTATCTAATCCTTCCCTCATATCTCACGTTCTCTACGTCAGTGCTTGCCAAAACATCACTTTTAAAGCTCTCCATCCCCCTCACACCACCAAGGCAGCAATCAAAACCTCCTTGGCCTACACCCTCCCTGCCTTTATGATCCTCAGGTGTTCCCTCCAGCTTCTCCCCACTGCTCTGCATTTCTGCCCCCGCCGCTATGGTTCCTCATCCGCCCTCCGTGGCAGAAGTTTTGCTGTAACCTCTGGCTCACAGCTGCTGCTGCTGCCAAGAGACAGACACACAAGCACTGAACAAAGAGCAAACCTACTTGTATCCCCTCACCCCGCCACATTCCTTCCATTTCATGATTTTTCCTCCAAATTCAGAGGGGTTTTGCCCACCAACACGCTGCACCTCCCTCCACGTTTCACAGCTCAGTTTTGAAGTCTGCACCAGCACTGCTGCACAGCACAGATTTCTACCCAATTGAGCATATCCAGCCTTGCAAGCTTTGCCAACTACCACCCCTCTCCCACTGCTGCTTCCCCAACATGCATCTGCTTGCAGGGGCCAGGGAGGATCCCTCGACAGTTGGCCAGAGGGCTTTCTGGAGGGCTGCCAGCCTGCCAGAAGTGCCAACCTCTCCGACAGCTTCATCTAACTCCCACTGATGCACTCTGTTCTTCGAACTGGCCACCCTGAAGAGTGTTTTGCCTTTATTTGCAGTCAACAGATATACAGAAAACAAACCCTACCAACCAAAAATTTGAATGTAAGCTAGGACACTTAGATGGCAGATTTCTAGAAATCAGATTTTAAAAGGGGGAGAGGGTGCTCTAACTAATGAGTCTGGCTTTTCGGGTTGTGTACAAAGGTCCAAGAAAAATCCAGAATAAAAAAAACCCCACCCACCATGAAATATCCACAAATTACTTACTTGTTAAAACCCAACCATACATACTTTAAGAAAGAGAGCTGTATCATGCATAATTTAGTTGGCACACAGATTGTACTGTTGTGTGCTTCATGCGCGTGAAATAAATGAGCATAAATTACTTAATTTGAATAACACCAAACACCTGATTCCAGAGACGGAGCAACACTTCACACTAAGGCACGTAAGTGCTCTTGGCTTGTTGACGTTTCACCAGAGCAAATTAAAACTGGCAAGCTGAAAACAGAAATTCATCTTGTGGCTTGCAGACAAACATTCATGGTGCATCCACATGGCTCACGAACAGCACGAAAACTGAGCCATGATGATATGATGGACCTACAGAGGAGACTTGCATTGCTACAGAAAGTGCCAAAAAAATGAACATCAGATCCCTATACATGTTCTTTATGATGCTGGTAACACACAATTCACAAATAGGAACAACAGTAAGTTGGGTAGCCTGTATCTTCATGTATTTGAGTACTTTTTAATTTCTCCCCAAAATTTCATACCAGACCTCAGGAAAAAAAATGCTTGACAGTATTTCTCATGAATCTCAGAAAAAAATTTGTCTGTATGTTTCTGTTTTCCCACACAGAGCTTTCTATATCTAACTAGACTTATAAACATGTGATTGGAACACTTCTCTCTCAATAAAAAAAAAGTTGAAATAAAGCACTTCTGGTAATTTATCTCTTTGTCACAAAAGGATGCACATGGGATTTGTCTTCTACCATTTATCTGTGCCAAAAGGAAAGTTTTCAGATTTTGAACAAATATCATAGATTCCCATATTTCTCAAAAAGCGTTTTGATCAATAGCAAATAATTTATCTTTCAGGAGTAAATTCCTCTGGTGCAGGTTTGAGTTGTGGGGCTTTCTTCTGCTGAAACTGGAGAAGGAAAGGCGAGTGAAGGATCTTCTCCAATACACGTGGAACTAGCTCTGCCTTAAACGTGTGACAATATTTCCTTTACTTATTGCAGCCTTCAGCTTTTTGCCTGCCATCATAAACCAGACATCCCACTGAAATGAGACAGGACACCAATACAAAAGACATTTGCGAGTCTGGCCAACCTGTGAGGTGCTCTCAAATACAACACAGGGAAGATGAAATAAAGCATCTCCCACCTTTAAAATTGAGAGCAATGTATGCGCACAAGCCATAGGCATTGCGATGAGTCTGCACAAGACTACTTTCCTCCTATGGCTTCAGCTTCCAAACTACCCATGGAGCACGAACGCAGCTAAATCTACCCCAGCATCTCCTTCAACATTACATATGCCCCCTCATCTCTCCTCTGCAGAACCAGACAATGCAATTGGCTTTGCCTTACTTTCGGGAGAGAAATCCAAATGTTATTGACAGCCTTGTACTTACTGAGTTCAGCAATGCTCCCCACGCGCGTAGCGAGTAAAGACTGCTCGATGGTCCTTAGCTCTGACTGGCTGAACATCTGCACCTCCCCAGGCTTGTTTGACCTTTGCTGGTCTTTGTGAAGGTTCAAGCTGTCCGGCAGGCAGAGAACACCTACAGTGGATAAAAAGAAAGGAGAAGTCCGATGTAATTTCAGCCAATATGGGTGACTTTGCTGGAACCACTACATTGTTTCGGGGACATTCCAAGACACAGCCTGTGTGCGCAGAGCTCGAAGACAACCAACATCCGTAACTCAATGTCACAGATGACTCATGCAGAAGTGGCCCTTGGTAGCTCTTCTGAATATCCCCAAGTCAATTACAATGTCACCGTAGGGAAAAATAATTCTTACAGAAAATCCTAGGAAGATTGTGCAAAGAGAAGTTCAAGAGAGTTCCAAAAAAGCCTGCTAGAAACCACTCCAAAACTACATGAAGTTATTAGAAAATGGTATCTAATGGTATCTCAGAATTCTTAAAGATTGGCTTTAAAATTATAAATGAGACAGATGATACATTTACAGGATTTTCCTGTAAGGGGAATTCCATTTGCAATTGCCAAAATAACAGACAGTATCAAGATGTTGGAAGTGTCATTGATGGGCTGATTGAATTTCTTCTGTAAATACAGCTCCTGGCAATTGAACTGCTTGGGCTTCAAAAGCCCATTATGCAGAAGCCCTTAGAGCAGTGAATTTTTATGGTGCAGGGCAAAAGTAAAGCTACTGACAATAAAATGATTTACATACACATTCATTCAGGCACAAAAGTCACTTTCTGCCACAACATCTAAACCCTCAGGAATAGGTGGAGGGCATATATTTACTCATCAAAATCACTGTCATGCTATAAACCAGAACTTATTTACAAGAGCAAACACTGCATTACCATCCTTGACTAACTGATGCATTGGTCCAGCTTGGAGAGCAAGCTCTGCTCCCTTCCTAAGGTCTGGGAACAGTCAGCTATGGCTATGCTCTTCACAGTGGCTATGATCTTCCCAGTCCCTCTGGGACACACACAGGTGGAGACCTTAGCAGGGGAACTGTACCTTTTTATGATTATTAAATTTCATCTTATCTCTGAATGCATGCAACAATTACCTTAGAAAAGAAGCCAAAGTAGTAAGTATTTTCTGTTAGTTTTTACTACTCTTTTCTTTTAAGCACAGACAGGAGATTCTGCCCTTACAGGCCAAGAAGACTTTGCAAAATATGTTAAGGAAGAGGTACATATTTAGTGCTTTTTTTAAAAGGAACAACTTGCTTAGTTTCCTAGCTCAGTAAATATACAACATCTAACTCTCGTGACCAGTAATTCTGCCAGTAGGTATAACACTGGAGGTCCAGGGCAGAATGGCTACCTTGATCTGTTTATCTCAGTTATGAAACAGCCCCACAAACATCCCTACCTTGGAGCACTGAAAGACCAGGCAATTCACCTGAGAGGAGATGCTTCTCAGACATCTTGTTAGGTTCACCAAAGTGCCCTGGATTCCCTCCTCACATTTATCTCTTCCCTGCAAACAGTTCAGCCTACAAGTTATATTTGCAGCACAGACTTCAAAACACCCATTCTGGGAGGAGAGAGGTGACACAGGTTCAGTGAGCCTATTCAAAAGAAAAAGCAGGGGTACACACTGGGAACACCAAGACCAAAAGTCTTGTCCACCATGGCCATGAGACAGCAACCTAAAGCAGGATCATCCTCTGCACACAGCAGCAGCACCAGAACAAAGTTCCTGAAGCCTGTTTGAACGCTGGAGACAGAGGAGCAGGAACAGATGTAATTCCCAGCCCTGTCTCTGGTCCCAGGGTTGTAACAACCCCATGCACGTGTGGAAGGTCATGAGCGAGTAGCACGACTCACGAGGGAGCGCCCTGGAGAGAAAGAGCAGGACATCTGACACAGCAAAAGAGAGGGAAGAATTCAAAGCAGAAAGGTAAGGAATGAAAAGCAACAACAGCTTATCAAGCAAGCTCTTCAAATTCTCCTGCCATCACTCAGTGGCTGACTCGCATAAGCACTCGGCGCACTGATCAACATTTATATTCTGTAGATGCACAGATCTCCAGAAGTACAACACCTGGATTTAAAATGCAGGATTGCCTGCATATTTAGTAAGTACTCTCTCAGAAAATAATTCTCAATTTTTTAGATTATAATTCTAATGGACAGAAATTAAGACAAAATTGGAAGAGTCCTCCCTGCAGAAAACAGATGTGAAAATGATCTAATATTCTAAGAGATTTCTAAAAACAAAAGAATAGAGCACAAACAGCTTTATGGCATCTTTAAAAAATGAATTGGATAATTTTTCTGCAAAAACACACCTTAAGTGTGGGGGGGGAAAATCCTGGTTTATGATAACTTTACAATTAAAATCTAAATGGTTTAAAATCATAATATGTATATAAAACATTTCTCCAAGTGATTTATGCAGTGGGATATAGATATTTTATTCTCTGCTTCATCTATGACTCTGTTCCCACAGCCAGGCCTTTTCCTTGCAAACAGCCCTGATGATTAATTACTCTGTTCTTTGGCGAGGGGAGCATATTCTTAGGTTCTTGGATGGAAAAGCACAAATGAAATGCAAAATGTGCCATTGTTAGAAAATGTAACAAATTCTAGGATGTGTCATGCCAAAGGGTTTCACTTGGGTTGGAGATTAGCAAAGACACACAATAGCCAAACATCTGATACTTATATGCCAGCTTCAAAACTATAATTGACCACAGCCAGTGACCACTGGATTGATGGAAGATTTGTTTCTAACTTATAATTTTGCTGGATCAAATCTGTTTCCATGAGCATAGAAAAAGGGAATTCTAGGGCTTCGGCATGCAACTCTGCCAATCTTCTAGCTTCAACTGTTTCCCAACCCCCCCAAAATATTAACGTGAATAAAATGCCTTTTAAGAAGAAAAAAATACTCTCTTTTTATCAATGTTTGATGTAAAGTTCAAATTTTCTGATGAAAGGCTACAGCAGGGAAGAAGAGAGCATGCCAAACTGAAGAGGGAGGGGGAAAAAATAAACATTTTGTGATTATAAATATCTTTTTTATAGATAGAAACATCTAAAAAGCTTTCACTGGTTTGGCTACAGTTCAACTTCCTTATTTTTAATTCTCTGCCAATTGGTATTAATTCTCTTGCCTTTTCAGCCGTATTGTGTGGAACTTGAAGAACAGGTGAGGACCTCAAGTTTCAAATGGCCTGAAAACCAGGACTTTCCCACACTTCCTTTTCTGGTTGTCACTGCTGGTGCTACCTGTCATTCCACACCAAAGGTTTCTGTGCGGCGTCTCCAGAAATGAACAGGAATACCTGTCTTTTCTCTCAACTGGCACTGTTACATGTCCTTCCTTTCTGCATGGTTACTCAACCCTGCACGCTTCTTTGCCATTATTTCATCCCTCTTCTTCCCTCTGATTCACTAGAGTGGAAATTAAGAAGTCAGTTGTTGCCTGATGAATACACGGCCAGACTCCTTCAGTATGTCCCTGACTGCTCCGTGCTGCCCAGCAATGTACAGAAGCCATATGACGCACCTCTGACTGCCGTGAACCACTGGAGCAAGGCAAGGCAATCGAAGCACTCAAGTGTATTTGGATTTCGGCACTTCTTTTGGTGTTTCCCCTTGCCTGTACCCTCCTTGGGGCATGGATCTGTCTAGGACTCGATTGCAAGGAGACGTATCCAGAATGAGCCATACCCAAAATTGCTTAATTTGCTTTGCCCTTGGCCTCAGAGTACCCTGCAATCTGTAGGTAAAAGACTGAAGAGAAATCCTTACATTTTAAAATAAGCAGGATGTCAAAAAAAAAAAAATCACAGTGACAAGCTCCTAATGCTCCCCCTCCTAACCTCTAGAGAAAAAAACATCATAGAGAAAATCCAACGCACAATTAATACACTCTACATTTTTCTGCCCTCTGGGCTCAGCTGAAACACGAGCCAGAGCTCAGTCCCTAAGGACTTGAAAATCCCAAACCAAAAAAGTATGGCACAAAACGACAAAGTGAAGACTTGAAAGTGCCCAAACTTAAAAAAGACGTAGTTATTTTAAACCTTCAAGCAAACTCATCCAAAGACTGGAGTACCTGGTAACTCTTTTCCAGTTTTCCTGTGCACATTCCCATCTCTTTGGGCCTGACTGATGCACCACCCTCCACTGCAAAGCAGATTTTGGCACACAAATACACACCTTCCTGCATACTCCTTTCACAGCATGTCGCAGAGCGGCCTAATGCTGTCCTTGCAGCATGACAGAAGTGTGTGTGCATCACACAAAAATCCTAAACTCAGTGTCCAGCAGCAGTCCCAGCAGAGCTCCTCAGTGTCTCCCCAGCAAAACAGCCTGAAGGACCTGACAGTCAAGAGCAACTCCAACACCAGACACAGCAGCTGCTGTGTGACTATCACAGCTTTTCTGGGCAGCAGCAATACGGGTTGTGTAGCCCAAATCTCACCTAAATACAGAGGAATCATTAAAAATAACTAAGCTTTCTCCACTGTACCTTAATTTAGACACATATCTGCAGTTACTACATACCAGCTGTTGCCAAACATTTGATTCCTAAGTGCTGGCATTTATAGTGCCCATACTCTAGGACCAGCAGACTTCACTTTCTCTCAGACATAGGCTGCTGGCTTTCCGTGGACCATGTACTGCTCCTGGCACTGCACAGCTATTTGTGTCATGCAAAGGCAGACCAAAGGGCAAACCAGCAAAAAATAAGACAAATAGCTGTTTGTATATCACCATGAACGACTACATAATGTGCAAAGCAATAAAAAGAGCAAGGCTTTTTATATGGGATGGGTAATGAAGTATGGGGCCATGCTGTATTGCATGCTCAAACATCCTGTAGGTCAGTCCCAAACCACCTTCACCACCTAAACCAGCATTTTCAACTGAGGCCATCTCAAGAGAAAGAGAATGAGAGATCTGGGACCTAAACTTGCAGTTTCAGCTACTGCATGTCTGAAGTTACTGCTCCAACCTTCCTCTTCTCACCCATCGTAAGTATACCACACACCTCCCATATTTGAAGCCTTTATTTGTATTTCAAGGAGTTTGAAAAATTTAATCAAGCTATTGCTTGAGCATACAGTAAAATCACCAAGACCAAATGATACCTCAACTATCGCTGAATTATATATATATATATCTCTCTCTCTATATATATACAGATATCTGCATATAAAGTGACAGTACAAGGCAAACAAGAAGTCTGCACTGCCTACATTCATGGGTCTGCAATACCTAATGTCATCTACATTTTAAATTCCTTGCCTCCTCCTTCTCCTTTAGTATTCAAATCCCATGGTCTAAACAAAACAGATTTCCAACGACATTAAATTAATAAAAATGCCCACTGAACAATGTGATTCAGATGATCCATCGCTGAGGCATCTAGCAGAAACCCAGCACAAATGTGTTTGCTTTGACTAAAAATGTAAGTGCTGTAAACGTAAAATATTTCTTGCACATTTCACCATTCATTCCTTTGGAAAGAGTGCCAGACTTTATATCAATTTAGAGTGTAGACAGAAGCATGAAGGATTTGCTGCTCTCGTTATTTTTCTTTAAGTGCTCCTATTTTAAAGAGAAAATAATTCAAATTATCTTTGACCTGCCTCTTTATCTATCTATTACATCTTAAGCAAATGTATATTATCTGGAAAACTGTTTATACTCCCACTGCAAGAAATAGCTGGATCCTACTAAGAATTTATAGAATTTAAGTTTGCAGGAAAGATTATATATATAGGTGTATATATATAGCAGAGTGATATATATATATATAGATAGATAGATATAACTGCTATAGAAAATGAGCCTGAAAATGGTTGTTAACCCTGAGCTGTCCCCAGTAGAATAACCCAGTGTTGCATGTTACATTGCTCAAGTAAATGCCAACCTTAACTAGGAGGATTACCTTTAGGAGTAGGAAATCCCCTCAGTCATCATATTTTTTTTATTTTTTACACAGGAACATCACACTAGAAAATCTTTAGTCTCCTGCTCTCATAAATAATCATGTGAAGTTCAAGAGCTCACAAAACATCTAATCAAAAAAACCACCCTTTTCTTCCACAAGCTCACATACCAAAATACTTCCCAACACCAGGGAGCATTCTTGAGATCTACAACATAAAGGCCAACGGGGAAAAAAACAAAAGGGGTCAAAAATATTGCCAGCTGCCTTTGCAACAGCAAAGCACTTAACTAGGTGCAAGCCCCACATGGTTGGTGTTCTGACATGCAGAAAAACTCTCCCGACCCCATATTTTGCGATCATGGCAACCATGAATACGTGAAGGTGATTCACCATCCAGATACACAGCAGATTTTGAGGGATGGTATGGGACAACCAGCACCATGAGTTCAACATCCCGGCTCCAAAGCATAGGAGCTGGTGAACCTAAAGGGATGCAAACTACTGTGTCGAGGCCCAAACTTGGAAAGAAACCCTACAGTCTCAATTTTTTAAAACAACCTGCACCATCATCCCTGGGCTCAGCCTGTCAACTTGACTGGTAAAGCAGATGGAAAACATCTTGACTTCTCCTTACAGATATAAGACTACAGGGAAAACTTTAAAGCTAATCATATCAGCCAGTGCTTTCAGTTAACAGAAGACCTGGAAAGCATTCAAGGCAAGGAGCACGAAGTGTCTTCTTTCCACACATTCCAACCCAGTTAAATAACAGGGAGTGGCTTTGCATGGAGAAAATGCAAAGCACTTGGTGGTGAGATAAAGCTTCCAGATTTGGAGTCTTAAAGTAGGCAGAGCAGCCCAAACAAGGAAGGGCGGAACAGGCACAGGAATCAGATGCAAGAGACTAAAGGGACACTACTTTGTGTGTCTTTAACACCTACTATCCAAAGACATTAACAGGCATTACCAGCTTTGCACTATGCCTTAAGACACCGGTGTTATGCAGAAAAGGTAATATTCACGTCTAATTTGTAGATAAAGTGAAAGTAAAGCATTAAGAGTTTAGTAACTAATTCAAGGTGAAATAAGAAATGTCAGAGAAAACCAGGAAAAGACCATAACGCCTCTAGCTATGTATTTTAACCACAAGAGATCACCCTTTCTCTCCTGGAAAAAAAAATCAGTAGAAGAGCAAATGAATAATGCTTAAAAATTAAAGAACTGAGAGCCTAACTAAATCATCCAAAGCAAAAAGCACCTCTAAGAGATATCAGAGCAGATGCTACAGGAAGACGAGATAATAGAATTATATTACAACATGTGACTATGACATCTTTTCTTGTAACCAAGTTTCTTAGCACAACATATTCTACTTAACTGGGACATCCTCCTTATTAGGATCCTTCCAAAGGCAATAGTTCTTGCCTAATGATAATGAGTGGCAATCACTGCTGCTTAAAATGGCATACAAGTAACAACAATTCAAGTAAATTAGAACATATTCTGCTTGCACCAAGCAGTTAAATGGTGCACAACCAAGTGGAACACAGGATGGATTTGATTGTTTAGGCTATATATTACAAAACAAAAAAGAATCAAGAGTATTAGATTCCCCTAAACATAGAAACTGAGCTCCCAAATCCCCAACTACAGCTTTACATTTATTTTTCTTAGGATATAGAGAAAACAAAGTCTTAGTCCTGCCAAAATTAATTGCTAAACTTCAAAATCCTCAAAACCACCACAAAAAGCCCCCCAAAAAACCAGTGAACATGAAGAAAGCCAGTCCTCAAGCAAAAGAAGAAATGGAGATCCATCTCCTCATGCTTATCCTCAGGTCTCTCCCAGTTCCCTTAAGTGATCTTCGTGATACTGCCATCGGGCAAGCAGCAGAAGATGCTGCTTTCCAGAGTGCATCCATGGGCTGGACAAACAACACACTGTGATGGCACAGCAAGCTGCAGCTGATGCAATAGCTGTATTCCCCTCCCGTTCCCCAGTGAGGGGACTGATGTGCACCCTACGCCTTCAGCTACCTGTGATTTTCACCACTGTTCTCCCTTTTGGCCACAAAGAAGCATTATCAACTTCACAACAGGAAAACAGCACAACAGCACACTCTGCTGAGTCACGCAGTTCCACTGTCACAATGACCATAAAACTTTAAGTGAGAGTTGTGATTTTTTTGGCAGAGAGATGTTAGAGCTGACACAGCACATTTATTTCATTTTGAGTACCCATCATCTTGAGATTACCCTGATCTAAGCTATGCTGCCCTGGAACTAGCAATGTGTCTGAGAAAGGCTTTCTATCACTCTTTGATAGGAGGCAACCAGACACAAAAAATAAAATTTAAAAATGCCGTATCATCTTCCTTTCCTGCTACATGAAAATAAATATAACACATGCAGCCCCCAGTGTCTTGACCCAAGAAGAAGTTGAGAGGTCATGGGGAATCTGATGGAAGAAAAGAGCATGGTGAATGTGTTGGCAGCACCAGCAGGTGAGAAAGCTCAGAAAAATCTGGATTTGACGGTACCCACTCTAACCGTGAGCTGCCCTCTTGCAGCAAGACAGAAGACAAAAATATTCAAGGAGCAAAGGATGTGCTCTGGTATAAACATGGACTCTGGGCACGCACAAGAGCACTAACTCATGCAAAAATGCGTTTGGCTAAAAACAAGCACAATTCCCTGTTAGACAGAGTTCGAAGAAGGTCTACACCTTTGAGTCACCAAAAATGACTAAGAATGCGTTAATGGGTTTTATTTCATGGAAAAAGACCTGTCAGCTGATAGCAGCAGAACGAGAGGATTCGGTGATTCACAGCTTAATATGCTTTCCCAGAGCCTGTAATTTCCTTCATTCATTACCTTGAGCCCCCTGAAATGCCCAACCATGACAGAAGACTCCCCTTCAGCAGCTGTGACGTGGGCACGGCCTGAAAGCCCAGCGGTGCTGATACGGCATCTCTCCTAATCCAGTCCAGTCTCGTCCAGTACTTGATACACATAACATCAGCAGCTAATTAGACACTCGTACATGAGCAGTGAGCTTCTTGTAGAGATACTGGTTTGGACTCCTTGAGAAGAGAGACCGAGTGTTCAACTGCAAATGAGTAACCCCACGCAAGAACGTAATCCCCTGTTTTTGCGAGACCTACAGTCCAAAGAGGCTCCTGTTCCAGGTACTGCAGCTGTAGCAAAGCAGTGCAAAATGCCTGACCCAAAAGAGCATATTTTCTATTGCTCTCTCTGTGTGCCACCATTCCTTTGGCACAGGCACCATGCATCAGATGCTTTTGAGGGTCAGACACATCATCGCAGTAACACCTATGCACTTCCATTTCTGAGCAGTTGGACTGATACTAAACAATACGCTTGGCAAGAATATTTTGAATGCCCTAAAAAAACACCTCCTCCATTTGCTTCCATATTTGCAAAGATTAGTATGCTTTTTACAGGAGAAGGAACTACTTGCCAAAAATTCCTCCTTTCACTTTGGAACACCGTCAGCTTATACAAAGCTGCATGAATAATACACAGCGGAGCAGACACCCCGTGCTGAGACTGAGCGCGGGGCATTCCCATTGTAGCTACCAACGGCACCCTTTGCATTTCACAGGCGGATGCAGCTGGAAACTGGATCGAGGGGAGCCTGTCGTCTATGGAGCAATCATCACCTTGCACTTGGGAGCCAGTTACACACGCAAAAGCTTACGAAAACCATAGGTGCAGGAATAAGGCTGGTTTGCAATTCAAACTGCTGGAACATCTGACCATACAAGGCTGAGGGGACTGGTTGATGGGAGAATGACACCCCTTTCTGCAGAGCTGGGTGCTTGCTGTTTGCTTTGTAAGTCACGTTCCATGAATGCCAAAACCTTGGATTCTGGTCCAGGCTATGCTCCCATAGTATCAAAAAGCAGCTAAAATCATTACCGCCCATCAACCGAACAACTAAGCCATCAGCCCCAAAGGTTTCTGGGAAGGCACTAAGGTATGTGTTTTAGTAAAATAAACATAAAAAAAATAAAGTTAGTTAAGTCTGCAGTCAGCAGGGCATTAAAGGCAAAAATACATGACATGTAGGCACTGCAATGAAATCCCTGAGCCAATGGATACATGTGGATGAAACTGCACCACTGCTGCATGTTGCCACGCTTCAGCAGGACAATGCAAGCAACTCTGGCAGAACTCTTACTGACTTAGTAAGGGTTGGGATTTTAGCCCCCCAAGGAGTAAGTTTTGGGTAAACTGGAGCATGTGGAGACCACAGTAAAGGTTAATCAGGATTTCCTTTCAACTGCTCGCACAGATGAATATCAGATTAGCCACTCCAGCCTCACCATGAAAGCCCATGCTTAATGAAAGTAAAGAATGATAAGATGGTTTAGAAACACAAGCTGCTATTTACTGGCTTTAGGGCAGTATCCCATAACTACGAGAATTTACTACGCTCCCTCCCACCCTGCTAAGGATGGCACTAAGCAAACCGATTATCACAGCAGGATAAAAACCACCTGCTTATGAAGTATATGGTACAGGATTATGGCAATCTCCTCAACTGTCTATAACCCCACAGCAAGACATGCCCCACAGTCTCCAGCATCCCTCACAGCCAGGTCTGGTACATCACTCGGGGTATCCCAAGCAGGCGAGATGTCCTCACCTGCAAGTACCTGAGTTCAGGGACTGATCGCGGTGACCTGCATGGGACCAAGGTACCCGTTTCTCACCCTCAAGTAAAGGAGTAACCTTCTGCCTTAAGCACATGCTTCAATGGGTACTTGCCAAGTATTTAAAGCCAAATATTCACCTACAAATTTCACTGACTGGAAACCCTGGATGCCGGCCAGAACACAGTCCTTTCTAAAAGTAACCTTCATGTTCTTCCAGAATTTCACTTGACTCACTAAGTAGAAATGGCCTGTTATTAGCACGTATTTCACCATTCAGACCTTTGATATCGACACCTACAACAATAAATCAGTTCTGACCAGCAAAGGTTAACCTATATACATATATATATGGCAAAATCATTACAGGCAATGAAACAAATTTACAAGAAGAGGTGTTAGACTATACTGCTAGCACACATTTATGATCACTTGCCCTACAGATTGGCTGGCTGAACCCATTTCAAATAATTTAGGTTTTACTGAATTGGATAAACTGATGGACACACTCTTCCCCACCAGCTACAATACAAACTAACTGTATTCATGTGAACGAGCTCATTACATGGCTACCAGTTTGTCTGAAAAAAAGACTTAAAAATTATTTCACAGCGGTTTAAGACTTCTTTTTAATCCATGCAGAGTATGCATTTGTACATTATATAAAATTCAGAAAGATCACAGTTAATTCCTGAAGTATCTCATACAGTTTTTTAAAATTATGCCTTCTATTACTTTTCCCAGACAGAAATGGCTGCACATTTTTTCTCAGAGTGGTTAAAGGCCAAACTCAGTTTTCTTTTTAGCATAATCTGAAGATTTGAACCTCTGCATTATTAATCTTCACTGTTTCACCTAGGACACTCACAGATCAACAAACACCAAAAGCCCGGCAGTAAAGGAATATGATCATTTCTATGTCAGACCCTTCTCCAGTGCACTGAACAGACAGTAGTTAATGAATAAACACGCTCGCTATTTTATCTTTGTGGTTGAGCGTGGTTTTTGGCATGACTTTGACGTGACCGCATCTTATCCATCCTCTGCTTTGAATAAATTCCATTCCCTGTGGGTTAACATCTTCCCACTGGTGCCCTGGCAGGGATTGAGACAAATCCTCGGCCGCCCTGTGGAGCTGCTTCACCTCAAAGCACAGCTTCACCAAATACTCAAGCACCAAAACCAGGTTGAGGAACAAACCACAGACTAGTTTTGTCCCCACAGCCTCGGTCTTAGAAACAGCCGAGATAACTCTGCTGAAATTTAAAAAAAAAAAGGTGTTTTAAAATCATTTTGTGGGAACTGACTGCCCTAGAAAAACCTAAATAATGCTGGCACATATCAGAGGCAACTGAAATCAGGGATGTATAATGATCATCAGCAGGTAGCCCTAACTGCCTCACCAGCTACATCTCATCTGCTGACTTTATTTAGCCTTTTCTCTTTTAAGCAGACTGAAAGAAACCAAATGGTATTTGGAAACTTCCAGACAGGTCTTCAGTGGGTCAGCATTATATAACTGATTAGCTGAATAAGCAGCAATATACGCAATGAAGGACACAGAAATTGAATATAAATCTTCAAAATTGATTTAAGCCAAAAGCCTAGAGAGGAAAGATCCCCAAATAATAAACCAGTACAAACTCCATTTTCCCAACAGTCAAATAAGCTCCATTTGCTTCATTCAGGTACAGTCCTTAAACAGATGCCTGTCCATGGCATCATGTCTTCCCTCATCTCGCTTGTATATAGACCTCCACTTCATTTTTCATCATCTGCACTCATGACAGCTACCCTGGGACAGCTATCCAGTGTCCCTGGGACTCATTCCTGAGCATCTCTTACAGGGCTACAACAGACATATGCAACAAACCGAACCCATGGTTCAGCCTGGAAGCCGTTGCTTCCAGCAGGTGGTTACAGCACCTAAACTAACTCAAGTTGTACCTTTTCCAATCACATTTTCTAGGAATAAATGTTACAAAATGCTTCCTGGTTTAGATTTCTTAATATTAACAATTATACGAACCATAGGGAGTTGAAAGAGAATTATGAAGTTCATAATATTTGGAAAAGACATAGATTCAATGAAAACTACTATTTTGCAGCATAAAAGCACACCATGGAATTTAATTGCAATGCACAACACTACAAGAACCACAAACAAGTTTTCATTGCCTCAGCTGCATGTCATGAGGAAAAGGAACAAAAATAGACTAAATTTCTAGTTCAAAAAGACAATAAATTTATAATTAATTATTTTAATTCTATTCTAGTGAAAAGGCAGAACTCTGCAATTTAAATAGTTTGTGGATTTGTGGCCTCCAGCCATGAGCAGAAAACACATTACCATTGACCCTGGTCACAGGGATTGCTTCCAGCAGGCCAAGAGTGATCTATGAGCTTCATTAAGAGATTTAAATAGAGTTTATATATATTTATATATATATATATATATGCACACACACAATGTGAAATTAAAGCAGGCATTTGTATATACCACGCTTCCCAGAGAATACCCTCTGTTGGAAAACTGTCACTTATTTTGCACTTGTTTGCCCACAAATATGTAATCAAGGAAGTAATTCTTCCTGCTAAGAGTTGGAATAGGTGTTAAGACTTGGCTGTGCAGTGAGATACCTGCAGGACCACCTCCACATAGAGACCTTGCCTGGTGGAGCCAACAGACAACATGCAAAAAAACAAGTTATGATGCCTGTCCCCTTTAATCTATGCTCTGATTTCATCTGTGAAGTTAAAAGGCAATAGGATCTAACTCTTCTCCTAAAAGCACCTGGTTCTGAGAGAGGGCTAAGCCACAGTACAGTGCTTAGGACGCTGCCATGCAGGCATCTGACAGCCTCTCAACTTAGTGCACAGAGCACCAACCCGTCAGCAACAAAATACTATACTAAGTAAATCACTGCAATTTCTCTTAATCTTGTGGTCTTTTAAGCTAAGTTTCAATGCACTCAGAGACAAAAACACACTGCTTAACTAGTCTACACACAGGCAAAGAGAAACTGTTTATTTAAATTGGAAACAACATCGTTTTGTCTTGAACCATTATAGATAAGTTACCTGGATGCCACACGTGAAAGACATGTCACACATGGGTCATCTTTTCTGGTGTGAGGTTTGCATGATGAAGAAAGACAGTTCTTTTGGCCAAAATCTTTATGTTAATCATGTCTCTAGGTGACTATCAATGCATTTAGTGAACACTCAAAACGGTTTATTGTGTAAGAAAGTTGCTTCCTACTCCGGCAGATGTAGAAGCAACTTCGTTCCTCCCCACCTCCGCCAGTGGATAGGTATGGTACTGTAAACGGTAATATTCCAAAATATGCAGGCCACCATGAACAGTGGGCAAAGCCTTCAGTATGAGAACTGAAAGACCACATTTAATCAAGAGGAATTTTGACAAAAAAGGCGAACGTCTTTTCTTTTTCCACATGGAAATTGTTATTCTTGGTATTTCTAGAGCACAGGAAAGCAATGAAACTTTATCGTTTCAGATATCTGAGTTCCCTCCTCAGACAGATTCATCTTTTTTCAGCACTCAGGTGGTATTCTTTGTCCACTAAACTTAGCTAGGGAGTTTGACGTGTTATTATTTGGTTTCTGAAATCAATTGTGTGTGTACATGCCACTCATTCTGACTCATCATATGACCATAGGTTCTCTGCCACCTCTGCTTAAACAGCCACTATTTGCAACTTTGAATTCAAAACAAACTTTAGTGTCAACAGACAAAAAAAAGCCTCCAACTCAAATGATTTAAAGTAGCGAGTGTAACAATCTCAGCAAAAGCAACGACAATGTGACAATCTGAAAGCCTTCAACACCAGTTCTCAAAATTACGAACATTCAGAATACTGGTTTTAGCCTACGTTCAACCCCATAAAGATTAAAAATTCTACCAGTTCATTTTTAAAGATCCTCAAGTAACCTGGACTTTTCCCTGATCATGATGGGTACAACCGGAAATTTTGAGACAGGTTTTTCCTCTTCAGAGAGAGCTGGAAAGAGGAACTGGAAACTATCCTTTGGTTTTGGTTATGGATTGGTCATAAGGCTGCCACTTGCAAATATCAACCACTGGAGTTCTTAAGCAAAAAAAAAATGTTTCAGAAGGGATCTGACTCAGAAAGGGCAAGTCCAGCAGCATGGCTTTCCCCAGCACGCTCTGAGATACGGAACAAGACACAGATGTAGACACCAACTGCCCTGAACTGATTTCTCAGCATCCATAGCCCTGATCTCCACAATCTGAAAAATACAATCTGAATTGTTCATACAACCAACAGTACATTCTGAGGTCTGCACATCATGGCAGGGGATGAAGAAAAATATGACTGATATAGACAGTGCTTCCAACTCTCAGGAGAAAAAGAGTAAAATATTTTTGTGGTGACTTCAGAATCATAGGAAATATGCAAGATGAAGCAACAGCTTTTTATGTGCCGTGAAAGTATGATTAAAATGTCCTTAGGCACAAGAACTCAAGAGTCAGCACAGACCAATATGATGTAGACAAGAGAGATAAGGAGCTCGTGAACTGTGGTTTACTGATACGACATACAAGATTAATGAAAGCAGCAACAGAGAAGGAAAACAATAAAAATATAAATGATGGAAAATAATCCTTACGCTAAGCCACTCTGCATGTTTTTGGGGAATGAACTGACAGCCAAGTGTGCGATAACATTCACGTGATCTACCATCCTCTTAGCTTTTATGAATTAATAGCAACAGACTGGTGTGCGTGACAGCAACACATAAGGTGTCTGTTGAAACAAACACCAGTTTGCACCTCATTTTAACTGTACAGCAAACCTTGATTTGGGTGCTTCAAAAGCTGACTGACCAAGACATTACTCTGAAGCAAAGCAAGAAGAGACATTCAAAATATATAATACTACCGCAGAAATAGATAACACATCTTGGGGGCATCTAGAACACACAGATCTTATCTGGATGAAGACAACAATCAGGACAACAGCCAAGACAACGTCTTGTCCAAAAACAAGAAAAATATTAAGAGAGATGTAGTGCATCTGGGGTCCTCAGCACAGGAAAGACATGAACATGCTGAAACAGATCCAGAGGAGGTCATGAAGATGATTGGAGAGCTGAAGCTCCTCTCCTATGAAGACAGAGAGAATTCGGTTGTGCAGCCTGGAGAAGAGAAGGGTCTGGTGAGACAAGGGGGAATGATTTTAAACTGAAGGAAGGTTGATTTAGGTTAGATATAAGGATAAAATTTTTTTTTTACAATGAGAGGTAAAACACCAGCACAGGTTGATCAAAGAGGTGGTGGATGTCCCGTCCCTGGAAACATTCAGGGTCAGGTTGGATGGAGCTTTGAGCAATCTGATCAAGTTGAAGATGTCTCTGCTCATTACAGAGGGATTGGACTATATGGCCTTTTAAGGTCCCTTCCAATCCATGGTCCTAGACTAGGTGGAAACAAACACATTTTTGTCACCTCTCAGCTGGATAAGGGTAGTTCATCTACTGACCATGAAGTTTTCGGGGCCCGCCAAGCCCCAACTTGTGCAGCACATCATCTCAGCCACACAAGCTCTGGCAAGCACTTCAGCGACCACACTTCCCCCTGAATTAACAACCCCATGGTGCGAGATACTTGACTAATAACAACTAATTGTTTGGCTAATATCCTGTTTTGGTACTGAATGCAGATTCCCGTGGTACACACTGGAAAGCTGCTGCTAAGCTGGGCAGACTGGGGAGGTTTGGATGTGGAGGGTGACTCCATAGGCATGCAAACTGCCTGCTGTGCTGGGACATAGCTGGTTGCAAACACCAATGACCTGGCTGCCCATGGAAATCCTGTTCCAGCGACACCTCCCCACCAGTATGTGCTGCTGTTGTGCATATGCCAACACACGCTCTTCATTCAATTCCCTCCACTGGTTTATCTTGGCTGCTGACCAAATCTCCACATGCCATAGCCTACAGCCAGGAATCTCTGAGGGCAGCTGGGGAACAGCATGGAGATTGATGACACAGCCGCACCACTGCTAGTCCAAGAGCAAGGAAACCAGCACCGCTGCTGAGCTGGGCTGGCTCCTCATCACTTCAGGACGGCTCTGCAGCAACTGCAGCCTGTGAGAACAGAACAACGTGCTCCATCCCGCCGAGGGATGTATGTGACATCTGCAGGTGCTGTGTGGTTTGCAGGCTGTGGCTGCAGCAGGCACGGAAATGGGCTCGGTTTTTGCTCGTGTAGCTGTGCGTGAGTGAGCATCCTCTGGCTTTGAAGAGCCATCAGTGCAAACCAGCCCTGTGCCAGCAAGAGTTTGTAAAGCACACTGATGGGTTTGCTTTATCACCACAAACTAAATGCTACAGCAAATGACTCCCATAAAATGAGATACACAGCTGTAATAAAGGAAACAATATTTACCAAGATACCTAGAACTCTTATTTTCAATATATATCTTCAAAGCAATTAACTAATATTAGAGTGTTAATTTTCCTCAGGCCTCCATGACTCCAGTGGGTATGGTTAGACCTCTCACAGTTTACACAATTAAGGTGCAATGCTTCAAATCTGCTGCCTTGAACAGGAGCAGAGGTATCAGTACCTGCAACGAAACCAAAGCTCAGAGGTCTTAATCCACTGACTCAAATGCCTTTCTCTACAAGAAGTAGAAGAGTTGGCAGCAGGACAGAGCTGAGTGTGAGGCAGTCCCTGGGCAAAGCCAGCAGGACAAGGCTCACCTCCACAACCACTGGGAGGCTGCAGCATGCACCCAATGAGCATTTTAACACATAGATGCAATGAAGGTTCATGAAACACTCTGGCCTGATGCCATGCAAAGTGGCTTCACCCTGGCGTATGCACGCTGCAACCGGGGGCACTGCCCCTTATTTACACCACAGATGGTTCCAAATCAGCCCTAACTATGAGTCCAAAACACTTAGAGTGATGAAAAATGAAAACTATCCAGAGCAGCATACTGCACAGGAGCACTGGGGTGCGAAGAGGAGCTTTGTTCCCACAGGGAATGTACTCTTTGGCCAGGTCCAATGACCTTCTACAATGAGCACAAGCCCCCACAGCACCCCTCCAAAATGAGCTGGGAACTTGAGAAGCACTATGCCACATAAACAGCTCCCTCAGTAGGTTTGTCAACAAATCAGTTCTCAAAAGAAACACTGGAACTGGAAAATGAGAGCTTCTTTGCGGTGGCTTATTTAAACACGAGCAGAGGACTTCGCCTTGGTAGCACAAGGTAGCACACTGCTCCTCAGGGACATTTCAAAGACAACTTGGCTACCCAGAGGTGAAAATGAAGTGCTCTTAAAAAAAAATGCTCCCCTCACCCAGCACTGTGACTTTTAATAAATCCAGATGTCTAATATTTCAATTCTTTAAACTGTGCCGTGTTAAAAAAAAAAAAAAAAAAAGGCAAGGACAAAAGCATGCTTTATATTCATTAAAGAGCTCACCAAACTGCACAGTTTATCTGGGAGAGTTAAAGGAAAGAGGGAAGAACTCCCAAACCCAAAGTACAGACACTTCAAATCATACAGAACAAATACTGAAGGGCAGGGAAACGTTATGAAGTAGCTGAGTAGAACTGTTTAACAGTCTCAAAGATACTTTTAAACATTTCATTATTGGGAAATCCAAATGTCAAAAAGCATCAAAATTGGCTTAAAAATAAATAAATTTTTATGAGTAAAACTGGAGTTCTTTTATTTGCTGCTTTATTTCCACAGCTTTCAATACACACTCTGCTCTAGTCATGTTGTCAAACTTATCTCTTCAAACGAGAAAAACAGAAATTACATTCTCCTGCATGTCAGTGGAAAAGTTCTCAAGAAAACCCAGGAACCCAGGAGCTGCAGCTTTAGGAAAAGCATCAAACAGGCAGAGACCTTTACTGACCATATCAGACATGGTTTTTAACTGGATCCTCACTGATATCTCAGCCATTCAGTCTGAGATTTTTAGTAGCACCTTTCATAGATTTACAGGCACTAAATCTATCAAAGCCTTCTGCTCTTCTTTCATCTTTTGTGGGGGGAAAAAAGAAAAGATAAAGAAGAATGACAAAGAAAAGCTTGAAGCCTCTGCCAGTGAAAGAGAAGACAGTGAAAATAATTCAGTGCTACAAAAAGGCACCTGAATTGACACGAGTTTATAAAAATATGAAAATATAATTCCTGCAACAGTCTCAAGACAAGAGATCATTTTTTGCAAGTTGTTCCATGACCTCACCATTGTTTCTTAAATCTCTCCAACACTCTGAGCTTTATGGGTATGAACACAGAGAGATCCCTGCAGGTCTGGGGACAGAGGCAGAACCATACGGGTTGTGGGCCAAGTGCTAGAGCACAGTCCTGCCGCCCTTCACCACCAGAGCTGGCTGGTGGGACTGGCAAGCCCAAGTGCTTTGCAGAACCACCTATCTAGGTCACGCTTTGAATGCAAACATGCCGCAAGGAACTTAATAGAAATTAATGACTGTGTAAAACATGGTGATTTTAAATTTAATACACAGCACTGCAATATCAAAATTTGGGCTTAGATGTCACAGCATTTCCTTGATTTCAGCTTTTTCTAAAAATGTCAATGCATCACCCTCTCATTCTTAAGAGAAGTTTAATAAAACCACCTCGAGACAGTGATAAATAACTTTAACCCAACCACTCATTTAGCAGAATATTCTTAACCAGATGAAGCCCACAGGAAATAGGTTTCAGACAAGGAAAAACACATACTGATTTTATCATCAGCACAATAAAGATCAGAGATGGCGGGACTTTTTTATTGTCAGCTCAGCTGGTTTTTTGTTTTTCAAAATTCTACCATAATGTACAACTTTACACTGAGAATGAGAGTAACACCAACAGAGTCACTGAGCTGACCACTGAGCAAAACACTCAGGAAAACCCAGTCCCCTCTCTCTTTTTTTTTGATAGAATTAGAACTCCTCAGCAACTTGCTAATCACTCACTTCCTAAACCCCAATGGGAAGCAGCAGATGCAAAGGGAGCCGTCCAGAAGATGTGCAGCCCCTCCAAACAAGACCTCACAGCAGAACACACTTATCTCTGCAAAACCTTTGTTTAATTACTCCAGCTGAAAACACATGCGGAAGACAAGCATTTACAAGTAATTTAACCTAATATTCATCTGAGGATTGTTAGTCTTTGCTGGAAACAACATTTGGCAGTCATACCCAGTCTCAGCGACAGGTACTCCTGATAACACGAAAGGCTGGCAAGATCTTCCATGGCAAGCTTTAATGCAGTTTGCTGGTAATTTTTTTCAGAAATGCTTTTCTCTGTCATTTCACGTAAACTTCATATCAAGTTTCGTAAACTTCTATTTCCTTAACTCAAGGAACTCATTTTAGCAAAAAACATGAAAGAAATATAACCATGAAAAGCTGAAAGAGGAAGGGAGTGAACAATTTGACTTGAAAGCTCATGTGTTGACCAGATTTGCACTGTAAGGCTAATCACTGAAGAAAGCACCGAATGGCAAAATTCACTCATCATAAACTTCAGAGATTTCAAGAACACACTTGACAGACTCCATCACTATTCACTCTGGAACATCTTGAAGCGTTAGGCTTGCCAACAAAAATAATTACATCATCAAGCCTTTAGACCAAGCTACAGCTTGAATACTTAAAGTAACTGCAGATTTATGTACAGGGTTCAACACAAAGGCTTGTGTCAGATCAGCAAGAAATCACGTACTTGTGTAGCTGGGCACTGCAATTGACTTCATTAGGAAAAAAACATAAATGTAACAATATATGATTTAACAACTGTCCCCTTAAAAATCCATCAGCCATTGCTGATGTCCCCAAATCTTCCAAGGGTATCCTACTCAAAATGCAGGACCGATGAAGGCCAACAGTTGGATTCAATGCTGGAGGACAATGAGGTTAGCAAACTCCTGCAGAGGAAAAAACATAATTAAAACACAACTTCCATCTTAGAAGAAATGATGCAGTTTATACAGTAATTGGCTGTAATTCACAGTCAACTGGGATAATTTCACCAACTGAAAAGAGGGTATTTGTGCTCAGCATCTTAAATAGGATTCACTAATTAAAAAAATTATCTACGGCTCAAACTCTTGAAGACTACAAGTCTTCAACTCAAAATGTTATTCCTGTCTTGATATACAGGCAAGAAAGCTGTAAATCCGTGAATGGTACAGACAGACCAGTGATGTCAGGAGCAAATGTATCAGGAAAACATGCACATAGCATAACACCAATTGATAAGAGATAGAAGGATTTACTCCAAGGCTGTCTCTTATCTGTAGAGTTACCCAGAAAAGAGGATAGAAACATTTTGCAAGTGTGGTAGGAATTAGGCAGAAGAAAACGGGGTGAGGGGAACCTGGGAAGGAGTGGAAATTACACTGGAAGTTCTGCAAGCACAGGTGGCTTTTTGGAGTAGGTTCCTTCTGATCTTCAGCTACACAAGCAGATAGAAAACTACATCATTAGATCCTGGCCGCAGAAATACGGACACCAAAAAACTGCAATTTTGCTTGTGTAATGCAATCTACCCTTGGGGCTCTTTGCTGGTCAGGCTGTGCCAGCTGACAGCCCCACCAGCAGGACTTGGCAGCACCAACACAGCTTCGGCTTTGCCCTATGCCTTGTCCCCAGCAATCACGGCCAGCCACCGCGCCATCGCACGTGCGAAAATACGGCCCCGTCCCGCACCCCTGGAAACACTCCTCATAAAAACACTGCCCACAATCAAGCACATGGAGGAATAGCAATAATTCTATCCCCCATGTAACTGATCTTGGCTCAAGCAAGAGCTATGCTACAAATTGAGGGATACTTAAAAGTCATGAGACGCTTACCAACTAGAAATGAGATGTGATGTGAAGGGATTCCTTCTTTTCTGTTCTTACAATTTTTTATGTTTCTATAAATATTTTACATACACATACCCTCTGTCTTTATTGTAAGGTTGTGAAATATAAAGGCTAACTTTTAAAAAAGAGTGAATTTTTAAAGCAATGTACATCCCCCTATACAGCAAAGGCAGTCTATACCTTATAATATACTGCATCTACTAACAATCCACTAGTGTTTAAGTGACCAGTGTGAGCATGACCTGGGCTAAAATTAAACTTCACAGCCCAGTATTACATGGCTGACAAAAACTGCACATATCTTAACATATGCACTAAATACAAATCAAAGAATCCTAAAAACTCCACAAAAAAGACACACAGATGCAGGAAAACAATTGTACTCATCAATATACAGGTAACAAAATATAGAAACAAATTAATACTTTTGGGTTGATAATTCAAGAAACTTCACACACAGCTTAATCAGAAAACATAATTTTTGCAACAACTTACTTAACTGTATGCCCAAACCCCGTCAAAGGAAAATTAAAGTCACAAAGTCACGTATTCTAAAATTAGGAACTGCCAGATTAAATTTACTACTGTAATCATAATTTTGTTCTCTTGTGCATGCACACTGCCACACGGTTTTATTCCACTGCTAGTTTTCTGGGGGTTGGGTTTGGTTTTGGTTCAGGGGAGTTTTTTGGGTGGGGTTTTTTTTGGTGGTTTTGTTTGTTTTAGGTTTTTTCCCCACACAAAGCTAAGAGAGATCTGCAAAAACTTCTGGAAAGCTGGAAAGAAAACAGAAATAACAGGAGACTACAGTGATTAGTCCATCATTCTAGAGAAAAACAATAACAAAGAAAGAAAAAGAAACCCAAACACCTGCTGTGTTTCCTTGTCTTCCTGTCACTGAGATGGATGGCTTCACATCGATGTGTTTCCAATGTACAGTCAGCCCCCTTTTCTCTGGCTGAACATCTACAGAGCGGTACCTTCTCCTGGGACAAATCCACCCCCCCATATTTTCCATCCGTAACAGGTAATTTTCCAGGAACTCTGGAAACACACAAATTTGCTTTTGTGAAATACTGCTCTGCAATGCCAGAGTTTTTGTTCACTTTTTTTTATTTTTTCCTGTTTGACTATAGGACAGTCAAACACCCGGTAAAACCCAAAAAAAGGAAGCATCTGAAACTGTATCTCACACTTTATTTGCTCAGCTTTAAAACGATAACCCCTCATTAGAGGAACACCTCATTAAATAGCCCATCTGGGTCATTGTGCAAGTTCTCTGCTCTAACAGGCAGCACAAAACCCTGGAGAATTCAGGGATGGTTGATGTCCAAGGGCTTTTTCTTTGCTGCACTGAGTAAAGATTTGTCTGCTGTCTCTAAGGACCCTGACAGCAAGAGGTTGGGAGCCTTCAGTTTGTTCTCTCCATCATTAAATCTCCAAGGGAAAGCACTGTCTTTTACTATCACCATCATTAGCACTTCCTGGTGACTATGAATTTGGTTCCTTGAATCGCATGACACAGCTCTTCTGCTAAAACCCTCTGAAGGAGCTTGCTGACTCCTTCTAATTCCAGGTAAAAATGTTTGCATTATTAGAAGTTATTTAAGAAAAACTTTACAAAGCACAGAGAGCACAAGTTTCAAGGACGGGGTTCACCAACAGAGCAGGGTGATGAGCATTACAGCACTGCTGTGGTAATTTTTAACACTTGAAGAACCACATGTGGATCCATACATCCCAAATCTCGTGTATGAGGTCAGAAGCAGGGTGACTGAATCTAGACTGGTGTTTGTGTCCTCAATGGCAATTCTTCAGTCATTTAATGATCCTCTCTGACCTTCCCATACGATCAATGGCACAAACTTCACCTTGCTGAAACAACTAACGAACAAAAATCTGAGAAGGTGCAAGACGAGAAAACAAAATGTCCTAATGGCATTTCTTTCCCTGAATGCATCCAATGCAGAAAACAGGGCCCCACTTGTAGTTCCAAAGGCAATAGACATTAAACTGTCCTTCTGATCACCTTCCACATATTTCCACCTGTAGCTGCAAGGTCAGGAACTCTCAACTAAATACCAAAAACAGACCAAGTGAACATTTAAGACTTCATAACCTTAAGAAGGTAAATGCTTCCAGAGCGAAAGGTGCTTACTCTACAACAGACCTTTATGGATGTATTTAGAGCATGCATGGACTAAACAAACAGCCTAAATATCAGAAAAACTGTTGATTTAACTCCTGGAGTACAGAGGAATTTCTGGAGTCCAGTTTCCTGGTGGAACAGCAGATGAATGTTGCTCCAATTCTGGCACACGTGCATCAGGACATCAAAAAAGCCAAAACTGACACCAACAGCTTTGAAAGTAGGAATAAAACAACACCTTGCTTAACTAGACAAGGAAGCATAACTTAAAACTCCAGCTTGAGACTCAAAGCATCTTAATAAAGCAGCATGCGCATATGAAAAATCAAAATGTTTTAAAACTTAGAAAACACCTCTTTAAAAACTCTTTTTTTTCTAGAACTTTGACCCTCATCTTTTATGACACCTTACTTTCTTTTGCTGTTTTCTGTTTGATTCAGGGAGAACAAAAGAAACATGAGCATCTCAGACTTGGAGAGAATTACCCACATCGCTGGCCTTTTTGCACCTCAACAGCACGCAACAGCGAATACGCCAGATGATTTCCATCCCTCCCTCCAGCTGAGACAACGGTTCATCTTCTCCTGGCTCCAGCCGTGTCCCCAACAGCCCAACAGCACCAGTCTGTCTCCACCTGCTCATGATGGCTCCTGGATGGAGACGGAGTCACCCAGCCGTGCAAATGGCCAGGCTCTGCAGCTCGCAGGGGCTGGGGAGCGGGCGGGCCAGCCAGGCCATCGACAGCTCTCCAGGGCGTGGGCGTTTTTGGCAAGGTGCTGTCAAAACGCCGGGGCAGCTGGCACGGGGAAAGGACTTCTGCTGATGGCTTGACCCTCACAGTAGGTAGCCACCACTCTGGCTGTGATTGCCTGCATTCATGGGTCCCAGGTCATTTTCTCCCGACCGCATGTGGCATTGACACCAGGAGAGCAGCTGGCCCATGGCTGTACCCGTGCTTCGTGAGCTATCCAGAAGTGCAAAACGTTGCAAGGCAGGCCAAATCCTTCAAGTTGAGTGGCGTTTCCCTCAGCTTACAGAAGACTGAGGAGGCCATTCATTAGCTGAAACGTCCACCCATTAGCTTTGTAATCCGCAAAGGCCAAATAGTGCTGAGCATTCACATTAGCAGGAAGTCTAATGAGAGTAAATGCTGGGAGCATGCCTCAAGAAAACCAATTTCTTCTCTTAGTTTGGACAAGGTGAACCTGACAAGAAGATACTGCAGTTATACTTACTCTATCATCCATTCACACTTAGGGCAGATGGAGGCTGCTGGCTTTGAACTTGAGGCTGCTACTTTTACAAGGAGTCCACTCCAGGAGACCTTACTCCTTTTACAGCAGATTAGGTTTATTCTTCCCTCAGAAGAAGGTCAGGGGAAGGTGAGATATACTACAAGGCACATCCCACACCAGACACACTTCTAGAGCAGGTGAGCAATGGGGGCATCTTCCTAGTACCCAGCTTACAGAAATGAGCTTTTCGTAACACTTAGATTATCTCAATCAGAGAACATTTTTATACTTCCACCTCTCTTTTAGTCCCTTGTACACCCAAAACAAAATAATTACCCTGACAACAGACATAATTTGCCTTTATATCGGCACACATGCATGGGGCTTCTACTGGCACAGGTATCTCAGCCAGAGGTAACACAAAGTTTTAAGGATCTGGTACTTTTAGCAGAAAAGTACAGCTGACACAAAACTAGGCAATAGTGGTGCAGGGTTTTGAAGAATATGGTCCCGAATGTCTAAACACTACCTGTCACAGGTATTTCCACCATCCTTTGTTTTTATTTCGTGTACAGAAAAGCAAATTATCAGGAAACCTGTTTTCCATGCAAACACAAAGCAGATTCACTTAATGAAGAATGGCTTTAGGTGTATCCTGGCTATCAAGAGACAGGGACTCTATTCTCAACGTGAATAAACCCTAAACTTCCAAAATTAACCTCAGGAGGAGCACACATGCTTCCACCCTGAAAACACATGCATATGTATATCTTCGCTTAATTGAACTGTTATTCATACATATAGATGTTTGCAGAGCTGGGGCCTCTATCTCTTTGCATTCAAGTTGCTTGACAAGTAAAATGCAAATGAGGTAATGTGCTGCAAATGCAAATTATGTATTATTGATAAAAAGTTTCCATTTAGCACGGAGGATATAAAAAGAAAATAGTGAGGCCTATACTGAAAGAGAGGAGTGAAAAAATTACAGATTTTTTTTTTTTAATCTTTTACATTTTCTATTTATTATTCCTCAAAATGGAGCACCTCACCTTGTTTGCCAACTTCAGGCTGCAGAGAGATGCTGAGACACCATTGTGCCTATCAAGACGTGGTTTTCACTACATTATATTAAAAAATTCCCACAGAAGGCACCGAAATGGGACGATGGCAAAGAGGTGAGGGAGGCAGGAGAGATTGCTGCGCTCAAAAGCTCCGTTGTGTTCAGCCACATATTTTTCTCATTTGTTTAGTCTGAAATTCCTCCTTCAGTGACTTTGGATTTGTTACTTTTTCAGAAGGTATCGGGAACATCTGGACTCCATATGGCTCACACCTACTCCATGCCAAATGAAGCTACATTCTGTTTTCTAAACCCTTTATTTCTCCCAGCATTGCCACCAACGGGGTTTTAAATATCTCCACAATGGACTACAACATAACCTCAGAATCACTCAGTTTGTTGACACAAATTCCATGGCGGTGCATTAACTGTGTCTGGGTTAGCCAGCATGTTTTGCCTTGTCTTCTCCATTTTTCTCAAGATTATGATAATACAAAGGAACATTTACCGAGAAGGCAGTTCAGCAGTTATGTCACCTGCACTCAAGGAAGCTGTTCCACCAAGATAAAGGAGGGACACAGGTCATCGCGATGGCCCTTGAATAAGGAATTACACATCTGGATAGAGTTAAATTTTATCTTTGGTCTTTTAATTTTCCAGCTCTTGACAGAGCTACCTTGAGTTTTCTTCCAAGAGTATAATGATTTTTTGAAACTCAAATACTGAAGAAAATGGCATAACCTTACAAAAGTATTTCCCTCTCCCTTGGCTAAAAAAAAAGAGGAAATACAGCCCTTTTTTGCCCCCCCCTACCCCCCCCCGCTAAACAGTTCTGCATTGCAGCACCTCCCACAGGTCTCTCTCATATCCACCACTGCTGGAAGTGCAGCCACTGGACCAGTAACAGGCTGAACTGAGGTCAAACCAGTAAAACGCACTGATACAGAGGTTTTTACCACCTTGATCCTTGACAGAGGGTTGTTTTGCTATTCCTTGCTCTCCAGGAGGGATGCAGAAACCCAGAAACACTCCACTAATTATTTGGATACTGTTCCAAACGCAAATGGGATTTGAAATATCGTCTCTGTTCTAGAATAATTGGCAATATGTATTTTTTCTGCTGTACACCAGAGTGATTCGGACGTGTTAATCTCAGCAAGAATAACTGGCAATCTGTATTTTTTCCTGCTGTACACAGGTTTGATTCAGAGGTGTTAATTTCATCAAAGAACTAACTCAGGTTCTTTATACCCAAGGAAATATCAAGCCCTGGATCCCAACAACTACTACAATGCATCTGCCAGTATTAGACATGGCATGCTTTTCCCTGAGCCATTACATTTTGCTTTCTCATTAAAAAATATCATCTCAGTATTCAGGCACTACCCTGAAATGGGAAAGACTGGGGTCCATTTTTACCAACTCCTGAAGGGGCCCTGGACAAGGCAGCTGTGGGAATGTCCAATCTCCAGTCTTCTCCCACACCATATCTGCCCACAAGATACTGGGCTTTTACAGAAAGGGGCTAGTCCTTCTCAATGCAAAAAATGTGCCTACTGTAACGCAACCAGCAGCAGAATCTTCTCGATAATATTATAATAAAATCAGTGACAGTGACACTAGCACCAAGGTTCAGTTGGTATGTGGGCTACTGTCACTGTTACTGGTGGGACACTGGAACAGGTCACCCAGAGAAGCTGTGGGTGTCCCATCCCTGGAAGCATTCAAGGCCAGGTTGGATGGAGCTCTGAGCAACCTGGTCTAGTGGGAGGTGTCCCTGCCCATGGCAGGGAGGTTGGAATTAAATTATCTGTAAGGCCCCTTCCAACCCAAACCATTCTATGATTCCCCAGGTACAAGTCAAAATCACAGCTGTTTATCCCAGCATCCTGAACACTGATGGTTCAAGCAAATCCCACCTGTGCTCCAGGTGTGAATTTGCTAAGGCAAACTTCAATCTTCATAAATCTCTCTGTGTCACTAACGACATACTTAAATTCTGCAGTAATATTTGCATGGATTTACCGGTGTACGGAAGATTGCACCTTGCTTTTCTTCCGGACCAAGCACCTTCAGTGCTATTAACCTCCTTGCTGATTAAGGATAACAGCACTTAAAGAGGTGTTTGCACACAACACTATATATATTTATAGCAAGTTGCCTACACAGACATGCAGCTGCCACACCGCAGAGCACAAGCACTTGCACCCCCCCCGGGTGTTGCACAGCCCTACACATCGTCCGTAGCAATGCTACTGCAGCCTTCACAATGTCACAGGGTGATACTGTGTTCACCCATAGGCGAACCAGGAGGGTAAGGCACGCCCACAGTGTCATATCAACGTTCCTGCATGTCACCAGAGGAAAGCCTCGCTGCAGCTCAGATGGTTTCAGTGGCTTTACTCTTCTCTTCCCAGCTCTGTCACACACCGGATGTGGGACCCAGGCTGTGGTACCGCAGGGTCATGCTGCATGGCCAGGTGCACAGCCAAGTGGGGAAGGCATGGAGAGCATGGGGGCTGTGCTCCCCACTGCTGCAAGCTCCTCCTACTCCAGTCCCCTCCAATGAGCAGCTCAACAGGCTCCAGCAGGGCTCCATGCAGCATTAAATGCTACAGGATGAAGCCCTTGCTCTGGATGTCCACTGACCCTTCGCCATGTTTACTCCTGGCTAGGGGCTGCACAAGAAACACTGCTTCACCTCCGCTGCTTTCAGCACCCACAGATCTCCACAACTCTGCTGCTGAGGTTCAGACCCAAAAGGTGCTGAGTAATCAGGCTGTCATCCAGGGAGACGCTTAAGGTGCCTCCTTGAACTCTCCATTGCTACTCACACTTGATGAGTTTAAAATCTTTGCCAGGTCAACACTGCAACTCTGACACTCAGTACACCTCTTTACCACCAGCCATGCAAACACAAGTGTCGTGCACTTCTCTCTCACTCACACGCACACGTGCATCCCTGTCCTTCCGAAGCACAAAGCAAAACAAAGAGCTGTCCGTACACAAACATCCCCAAGAGGAAGAACCACATGTGGCAGATGCTACTGCATTACTTAATGCATCATTTAAAGCCTTTTGGGGACTGTACCGCCGTGATGAGTAATTTGGCTAGAATATTGCGCAGAGATCGTACTGTGTGGATTAGGGCACTCTGAAGGTCACTAGCTGGGTTAAAAGCGAGAAAACTCTGCTAAAACCAGAGCTTACCATCAGTACAGATCTTGCAATGAGAACGAGAGCAGAAATGGGCTCTGTAATGCAGAAACACTCCTTTCTTTCACTGCTGAGCCTGCCTGCGTATAAAACGTGCTGCAGATCTGTTGGAAAGCAGAGGCTGGCAGAGTGCTGCCTGTTGACATCCATGTCTGACCCCAGCTTCAACTGCTCTGCCACTTGGGCTGGGTGCAAATTCAAATGCAAGGAGGTGAGCAATCACAAACCATGTCACCACCAATGAGCACCTTTTCCCTGCCCCACAGTGATGCAAATGTCACATCTGTAAATGAGATGAGACAATCTTAACTTGTCTCTAACAGAAGGAGTTAACTTCACTTTAGCAGAGAAGGTCAGTAGGAATGGCAACTGCTCAAGTGCCATCTTATTACACAGCTGTAAACTCTGGCCACATATGAACCCAGGTAGAAAAGCAAGTTCATGAATTATGAACAAATACAGTGTGCCAAAACACATCAATCATCATCGGTCACGGACAAGCAAAGCGTCTCATCAATTCGTAATGTTGACATTTGCACAAAACTTACACAAACAATCAATCGAATCGCATGGCTGACTGGGAAAGGAGATGTTGGGTTTATGCTACTTAACACAAGACTTTTCACCGAATGCGAAATGCTGAAAGGCTTTAAAATAAAACTGATGGAGAGTCAGTGCTCTAGTCAAAAGTCAGATAAATGGTCTCTGACCACGAGAGAAAATAGACTGATTTACCAGTTAATTCTTTTCTTGAGTGCTGCTAGTGAAAGCCAGGCCAGCAGACACCTCCCTAAAGAACATGAGAAAAGCTGAAAGTCTGTTTTACTTGACAGAAAACCCGCACTCTTCTCCCAAGGAAGAGCAAAGAAAAAGCTGTAAACACAAATACAGGTAACGAATATTTTAAATGGATACAACAAGGCTGTACAGATTACACAAAGAGCCAGAAGTTGCAGGCTGGCATTCCTAAAATTAGCAGGACTAACAATGTTTTAATTAGCTTAATGAGTTTTGATGAAAAACTTGCTTATTGGCATGTCTTCTTTAAATTACTATTGTCAGCTACTCGACATTATTTAGCCTCAATTTCCTTCATTTTAGGACTACTGAGGGTTGCATTAGGACAGCCTGCAAAATGATCTAGCCTCATATGTTTTATGCTACAAATAGCAGAGCTTCCAGCACTCTCTCAGGCAGGAACAAGCATTTCCTGAAAGTGTGTTTGGGGCAGAGTATATTGAAAGAAGGGGAAACTTCTGTGGTTTTCTTTCTCAACTGACACACAAAAAAGACTTCCTTGTGTTTAAGATGAAAAAGGAAGATGTACTTTCCAGATAGCCAAGTAGCCTTTGCTGTAAACACAAGGTGAATGTGGCTGTTGTTCTACAGTCTATATGGTTACCAAAACCAGTTTTTCCTGAAGGCTTTTTAAAAGAAGCTGCCATTTATTTGCTAGAACACTTTTGCTCCGCGCCTCAGATCTGTCACCACAGCACGGGCCAGTGCAAAAGCAAACACAAACCAGTTCTGCAAGGAACCACCTTGTCGAGGGTGCGTGGTCCACATAACTCAGCAGAGCATCGTGAAACCGCCCCCTGACCCTCAGCAGGGTGACATGCTGCTGTCAGAGCCACCCGGCTGCAAGGCTGGTGAGACCCCAGTCAGTGTGAGCACACGGATGTAAAGGTCTCGATGAGGTTAAGAGAGTATCTGCAATATTTGCTCTTCACTCAGCACTCCTCTCCCCTTCCGCTACATACCTATAAAATCGGGCACTGACTCAGCCAAGCACAAAAGTATGCACTTAAATTTCAGATGGTAAATACTGATTATAGTCACACCACAAGAACTGTTGTTGTCAAGGGGAGGCACAGGATTAAATGCAAATGCCTTACTGAATTGATGTTTTGATCTCTTTTTTCTTATATCTAATCCTGTGTCTGACCCAGACCATATGCCCCTGAACATGGAGAGAAAAAACACCCTTCTGCAACCTTAAGATACACCATACACAGAAACGGGCATGTGAGAGAAGGGTTAACTATTTATTGGATACAACCTCAGGTTTCATGTCATGCTTGAGTGAGATTAAGAGCAACTCTAAAAAATAGAACCCATTCTATTTTCTCCCTCTCTCTAGGAAAAATAAATCTAAATACAAGTGGAGCGGGGAAAAGCAAAGGATGTGCATGTGCTGGCCAGAGCTGAACAACAGGGTGGTGTTTCTGAGGTTGGGATGAGGCCCTGGGAGCCTCACAGTTTTCCGGTTCCACTTTGTGGCAGCTGCAGGACCAGTCAGGCCCCACTCATCAGCCTCCTGCCCTGGCCCTCAGTTCCACCGGGACTCTCCTCTTTGGGGCTGCACGACAAACAAAAGATGCCAACAGCAACTCCCAGACTTTTCTTTTCCCTGGGATGTTGGACCTGGCCATGCCAATGCCTGTGAAAGCAGCATCTGCCCTTTGTCATGATGCCAACTGCCAAAAGAAGAGCTCCAGGGTCAGGTCACCCTTCATCTGAAGGGGCAGTAAAACTGGTTCAGCAGTTAAACAACAGACGTCCATGGCTGCCATGAGAAGGAGGGTAAGGAACCAACTTCTGTGGGACAGAGAGCAGCTCTTTGCTGCACTCAGCTCGACACAGCAAGTAATTAGTGCATTTCAAGGTCGATACACTGCAATTGATTTTCCTCTCACTTACCAATGTAATCTGGGAATAATTCCATCACAGTTGATGTACACATTAGTATAAAATTGGTTTAAGTCAGAAAAGCGCTGGGTTGAATGTGTAACTATATTGAAAAGCTGGTTACAAAAGAACAGTCTTTATTTCCTTGTAACAATAAAATTACCATGATTATCTTTATTTGCTCTAACATCATTGCTCAGGTTCAGACTGTAATAGAAAGCACTTTCAAGTCAAAATTCAAAGGACCATAAAAATCCACAAGCTTCCTTCTCATGTACCACAAGCTTTACTTCTGCATAACATCCAGGCTGAAGACATCACTACCTGTGTATCACATCCAGCACCCTGAGAGATTCCCAAGCATGAATACCATCATCTTCTCCAGCTTTGTGCTTCTCCCTCAACAGAAATGGAAGCACTTCTCCTATTTTCTCTAAGGATAGTCACAGAGACTCTTCTTTTGTCCATGAAAGAGATTTCTTTTTGCTTAAGGGACAGCCTCACCGACATCCCATACAGCAAGAGCTGATGTTCCCTACTAACTGTAAGGAAAGTACAGGTCTTTTCCCACACTCAAAAAATAGGTGACTTAATTTTTTTTATATAAAAGGCAAGTCCCCAAATCAGGATCTGATGCTTGCCTCTTGCTGTGTGCTAATGATGCGCCACACTGCACTTGAATAAGCTCAGAGCTATGCTGGGGTCCCACAGCAAGAGGCAGTGAAGACATGGAGAGGCACTGGGATGGGAATGCAGCAGTGAGTCATCCTACAGGACTGACAAAGGATTTGACAAAGCCTGGATTTAACAGTCAGCCCCCACCTCGAAAGCAGGAGAGGAATTTTCTAAACCACCCCAGAACAGAATGAGAAAAACTTCTTGATGTGCTTTAAAAAGGAGAGAGCAGATTTTCCTGACTGCTTGATGAGTAGAGCCGGGGCATCTCTGCTGTGTGATGCCCAAAGCAAGGGGCTGTCTGCTCTGTGCAAACACATCTTGCCTCCCACAGCTTGGATTTATCCTCCTGGAAATTTACCCACAGATGCTGCAGTCAAAAGTTTAAGTCCACAGTTGCCATCAAAAATAGATTTGTTCTCCAGAGGTTTCTAAATCTAGCTGCTATTTTCTCCAAGCTTACAGACGATAGATGATCATGATACTTCTCCTTTTTGTTATAATCATCATCACTGTTTGAGTAAACCTATTCAATAAGTCCTGAAGAAGACAGAACACAAAGCTTGAGCTCTCTATTTGGGTCAAGTTTCTCTCAATTTAAGCTAAGTATGTAAAAGCATAACAATGCTATCAAATGCAGATCCGAAGCTTAGCAAAACACAAGATTCTCACATCAATTATTATCTCTCACTAAGCCGACATCTGTGGGATCACTCCTGGGCCTTTTAATTTAGCATGTCTTCTAATTAAAGAAAGATTAACTGTACTTCCAATAATTGCTCCACCTACCTCTGTCAGGCTCAAGCTTCTGTCTTCCTCTCAAATCCCCAGGGAAGGGAGCAACCTGAAAACACATCCATCTCAGCTCCTCTACCACCTGCAGGGGAGAGCCCCAAGGCACCTGCTCCACCACAGCCCTGGCTTCCCCAGAGCGCACCTTCTTCTAAGGAAGACACTCTCCCAGTGGCAGGACGAAGGCTGGATGGAGCCATCTTCATAGATGGGCTTGAACCTTGCTGCTTCTCACAGAGCTGGTGGTAGAAAATTCACTTCCTCCTTCCAAAGCTGTGGTCAAGTGCCTGAACTTGAATGGGACAAATCTCAGTGTTTGCGCTGAAGATTGAACAGGCAACTTTGGATGACTCCACAACTGTCTGCTCAAGCACAACCCTAACCCTTAGCCAAAGGGATGTGCTATCCAACTCTGCTCACCCATTGCACTTTCCTGCCACTCCCTGGAGGTTTCCCCAGCGTTCCCTGACCCCACACAGCTCAGTTTCCACCCATATATTTCAGGCACCATCTTCCCAATAAAAACACTAGGGGTTTACACACTTATATCAGTTCAGGACCTGAACTGATCAGAAAAACCCACCTAAAAACTGTTCCTAATGCCCACAAAACTGGCCATGCTAGCAGTTGGTCGGCAAATATGCACACAAATACAGACCCACAGCAACTCGGTGTTAATAATAAGGTCCCCATATGCAAAAAACAGAGCTAGGAAACCTACCTTTACATGTCATTTATCTCCATAAGGGAAAGCACTTGGTGTTAAATGAGTTCTGGGAGTGGTTAAGGAAGAGTCCAGCTGTCCTGTGGCCCTGGTACAAATCCCACCCCTGCTAATTTCGCAAGGTAATGGATTTTCCGTCACCTCCCCAGCACACCATCCCTTGAGGACAATGGTAATGGGACAGCTGGAGCCAACAGAGACCAGGAATGAGAGGGTCTGCTGAAATCTCCACTTTCAGAACCGTCCTCTACAAGAGCAATACCTTTGATACACTCCTTGGGACACACACACCCACTTCCCAGACCTGTCTCTCCCACAAAGTGTGAATATGCAAGACTTATCTGCCTGCCAGTCCGATCTCTCATAGATGGGTGGCAGGTACAAAGACAGGAGAACCACTACACTTGAGGATGAGCATTCACTGTCCATCCACCTGTAGCACAGAGACAGCAGACACACAGGCAGCACAGGCACCCCCATGGACACCAGCCTCAGTGGCTGCAGGTGACACACCCACCTGGCTCCTGATGGACGAGTAAGGCTTTTTCCCACACTGTCAAAGGGCCAGGAGCACATCTGCTACGCTCAGCCTGCACCCATGCAGCTTTCTGCAGCCCTCCACCCTGCTCAGCTGCTCCTCAGTTCACTGGGACATTCACTTTCTTGCCAAGAAGCACACAGAGCTGGGGAGAATCCGGCAAGGAGATGCTGAGAAACCTCCTAAATAGGAGCTGGAGCCTGGATGCTGGGAGCAGCTGTGCAGACGTTCATGCTCAGGTGGGGCAAGTGCAGCAGCTACAGCAGCTGCACAGTGTGGGATTTTAGCAGGCTTGCTCCTACCCAAACCTGCTGCACTCTAACCAGTTTTTCTACATATGGCTTACTAAGAAAACAGTGGCTAGCCAGCCCAGGTATCCTAGTTCTCCCAAAAGAAGGGATGCAAACTTGTGTGCCACATCAAGTTGGAAATCCATAATAATCACTTAACTCCACCAAGCACAACGGATCTTATTCTCATGAAAGCTCATCCAAAATGAGTGATGCACCGATTCCACTCAAGAGAATTTGATTCCGGACAATTTTTTAATTTCTTCATAAAACAGACACTTGCTCACTCTCATTCAAAATCAGAGAGCCACTTCATCAAACACTGCTTTTCCTCTACAGAAAAAAATTGCTGAAGGCAGACAGAGTTCACGTTGGATCTGCTGCAGCCTTTGAGTGTGACACTGGTACATCCACTGGTCATGGGTCTAATATTTGCAATGCCACGAAATATCACCTTCTCCCTGCCACCCACCAGTGCTCCTTCCCTTTGCATTTTATCTGAAGCTCATCAATACAGTGACTTCACTTCCTTGTGACATACCTCCTAGGCCAGGCAAACGCTCAGTCACAGCAACAACAAAGGTGGGCTGTGACTCACTCCTGTTTTGAGTGGAAAAAGACTATTATTCCTGATCTTTTTCCTCCTCCACCCATCATTTCAAAAAAGCCTGCCCATCTAATACGTGCGGCTCAGTACAGCCCTGCTGCAGGCAGGGCCAGTCCTCAAGCACAGATTACCTTGGCTCACAGACAATGCTCTGCAAAGACAAGTTTCTCCATGACAGTTTAAAATCTGTCTTTCTGGGCAGTTTCCCTGCAAAACCCAAGTATGAGCCTTTCTTATGTGGGAAAACAGGGCTGCTACAAGCAGACAGCCCCTAACTATGGAATTTTAATTAAGGGCTCAATCATGTTCCAGCTTGTATAGTAACAGCATGTAAAATAATCCCTTTAAACACCAGCTCGTGGTACCTACCCTGGTGCAGCAGTGGGACAGGGAGAGGCAGGCTCTGCACTGCCATAGCTCCCCACACCACCTACCCTTTCTCCTGCATGACCTGCCAAAATGCAGGGGGATGGGGGACAGGCTAGGAGTGAGTAGGGGGTCAGCCCTGTCCCCATGGCATCTGCCTTCTGCTTGTTTCACCTCAGGGACTGTCCTGTGCTGCCACGGCTTCCCCAGGTATAGGGGAGACCCGGGGACCAACCCCTTGGGAGACCCTGGGAACCAGCTCCTCTTGCTTTACCTCTGCCACAGCTTCCGTCCAGCTTTGCACACCGGGATGGGTGTGGAGAGGGACATCACCCCCAGAAGGCTACTGTGCAGAGCCAGTCAGTCAGGATGCTCCCAGTCCCACCAGCAACACTACACTGTTCCCCATGACTTAAATGGTCTGGGTGCTGGACAGGCAGGCCTGTGGAAGTCATCTCAGCACTCCACTCTGCAGAGACTGACAAACTTCTTCTTAAAAAAAAAACAAAAGCAAAAAAACAACCACCACCCAGTCCTTAAAAAAAATAAAATAGTATTAACAAGGAATGGAACTTTATCTCTCTTTAAAAAACCAAACAAACAAACAAAAACAACCAACAAAATCCTTTTTAAAAAACCAACCAACAAAAAAACCAACCAAACCAAAAAAACCAACACACAAAAAAAAAAACCATTGTGCAGTGAAAGGCATGAGTATCACACTTAACAGTTAGGAAAAAGAGTCTGTTTTATCCTACAGGCACAGAATTTGGAAGGGCAGGCAAGCCAGCTTCAATCTACACCAGTGTCACTGGGAACAGCATCACCTCCACCCAGGGCACCTCCTGCAATGGTGCTGGCTAATACTGAGGTCAGTACCTTATTTATTTTTTGGAAGGAGGGGGAAAAAAAAAAAAAAAGAGAAAGGTTCATCTTACCTTATAACTACTGGCACAGAGCTTGGGACCCTCATCACACACTCGTTAAAGACACTGAATTCATATTTACACGACAATTTTCATTTTCTTACTCTGCTCAATGACTCCTCCTCTATATCACTTAGCAACTCCTACTCCTCAAGACCTAAATCAATCTGTCTGATATTTATTTTTCTTTTCTTTTTTTTTTTTTTTTACTTATTCTTTTCCCTAGTCTTGGAAGTTTGAACAAAAAGACAAAAGGAAACAGTTGACAGAAGAACTAAATACGGAAACGTGCAACCTCGTTAATCAACATGAAGAGCTCTCAGACATGAAGTTCTGACAAGGGGACTTGTACGGACTCCAGTATACTGCTTCAGACATCCAATGGATACTGATTGGGCTCAGGGGGCCTACACGTCACATGCCTGGATTTGAATTCAAAGGTGCCATTCCTGGCCATGCATCCCAACATACCCTAATCTCCCACAGCTGGACTTCCCCAACAGCACATTTTCCCTGGTGCTGCAGCACCAGGACAAAATGTGGCAACCCAAATCACTGCATATTTCTCTACAAGGCCTTTTGTACCTGTTTGAACTTGCAGTCCAGGAGAAAAGCACAGATTATAAAGCTTGACAGTGGAAATCTATCCCTTAGTTGTGGTAATCTTCCTCTGCTCTGCCCTAATTGCTCTTACCCATAGCCAGACCAAAACACAGCCATAATAAAAATCCAAAACGCTAAAGCAAGACAAGGGCAAAGGCCATTACAAATGCTTTGGTGAAGCTGAGCTAAACACCACCTTTTATTCTGTGTTATAACATTGCTTTGTCATTCACCAGCGGCCAGGAATGATGCTGCTGTTTCCCTCAGAAACTTGCCCCAGACTGAAAATTGTAAAATTGCAAAATCCTTTCTGTTCTAACCCGCCTGAATATAGCCAAGTTTCACTCTGAGGTTCAATCCATTAGCTGATTAAAAGCTATAGATCACGCTGTCTTGGACACATTCAGGCCATTATGAATAAGACCTGTCAGAAAAGCTTCCAGCACAACCGGTGTCTTTGAAATCGCTATGGCTACAGTCAATAAAACTTCATATTCAATCCTTCCTCAATCCTGCAATACCAACAGGCAAAGAAATTTATGGTATTCTTTGAAATTACGTATTTAGAAGTGAGTTACAGGTATGGAAACTTTAATTCACAGACAACAACAAAAACAGCATCTCAAAAGAACACCAAAGCATTCTTGCAGTGACAGTCTGCTTATGAGAATTGTACCAAAAAAAATTAAAAATAAATCACTGATTAATTCCAGTGCCAACTTGCACATTTTGTTCCTACAAAGAAAAACTTTGAAGTTTCTCTATAGACAACTCTCATATCCATCTGTTTACCCTCATCACTCCTAAAAAAACATCAAACGCCCCCCTAAGCAATGCATCTAACTATTATTGACTGCTCTTAAAAGCCATCAGTTTCACAGAGCAGGATTTAAAATTAAAAAAAAAAAAGAAAAATAAATCAGCATAAATAACAGCTTTTCAGGGTTTGCAAATAACTGCTGACCGACAAACAGCAGTCGCCGGTTTTGAGTGTCACTACAAGAGCTCTTTCCAACTCACCTCCCCATATGCCAGGACAGCCAGTTCCTGGGATCCAGCAAGGCACTTCCCTCATGCTTAAAATTCAGCTGTGCCATCAAGGGTGGGGTGGGAACCTGCACATGTCTCAGAGGCCCCATCTCTCCTATTCTAGCACCAAAATACCACAACCTTTAGCTAAATTAGGCAAGCAAATTAGGAGAATGCAACCAGGTTTTGAATGCTCTCCACCGTGGCTTCAGACATCAGTTCTGTCTTGACAGGGAGAAAAGAAAACCACTGTGTCTCGTCTGCCCAAGTAGCTTCCCCCTCATTTCTGTCAAGTGAGAACTCACTCCTTATAAAAACACTCTATAAATGCACCTGGACACGTTGCTGTCTTTTTGTTAGTGTCGTGGCAAGCCCCCTATTACTGGAGATTTACAAGATTTCCTAAGGGCTCAGCAAACCTTCTCACTCTTTCAAAATCTGTACACTAAATAAGTCAAGATTTTTCATCTACACATTAAAAGGATATTTAAGCACTTACCTCTTAGAGCCGCAAAACCTAAATCTTGTCCAATTGCTAGCTGCACATTATTTACCTAAATATTTATCCTTATATGCTTCAAATGATCTTCAAAGAGGCTGTACATGTTCCCAGTGTATTCAACATCCACAGCCATGAAACAAATTGTTTATGCAAATATTTTTAGCTCAGTTTACATCTGCCAGCTAGTTGCCATATCCCAATCCCAAACTCACCAAGGCAGAGAAAAGAGCCTGTAATTATTTATTACTCCTTTTTCACTTGCCATTCTGTATAAATGGTACCTTGTGAGTATTTGCAAATGTTCTGTGACCTTGTGAATAATTTTATTGTAGGATGTTGAAAAGCAGCTTTTCGGAGTGGCAGGGAGTCATTTACAACCTGCATAGTCTGGTAAACGATTTAAGTGCAACTCCAAGCACATATCAGTGTTCTTCACGTGGTATTATTTTTAAACGTGTGTTTATTCTTAAAACATCTTCCCCTTTCAGACGAGAAAAAAAAATACAGGAGAAAAATAATTATTTGCAATCACGGCTACATTCGGTCTTGAAAAAAATCTTATCCCACAAAATACTCTGGGCCTTACTACCCCATTTAATGAACAGCTAACAATGAATTTATCAGATGTTGCCCATTGTGAACGTTAAAGAACTTGAGTAACAACAGTCATCTCAACTGATAGATCACAATCAAAATACCTAAAACTAGGATTTTTCTGATGAAACTCTGATGATGAAGTGCTTCTCCAAGAAAGGCGCTTAGAACTATAGAACATGAGCAGCATTTATTTACTTCAGAAAAGGTGGGGAGTTTTGGGGCAACAGAAGGGTGGTTTTAACCCTTTCATGTTCTTCAGTTCCTAAAAGCTTTCTAGTGACACCGCAGCTGCACAGTTCAGTGGAATGCCCTCAAACATTTGCAGAGACCTCATAGGTAATACACTGTAAACTGCCAAAGACAGTTTGGAAACTACCACACAAATGGGCTGGGAAGCAATGCAACCATTCAAGTAAATCCCCCGGGGGACAGGTCCGGTAACGTCTGACTACCACTGACTCTGAAGGAGAATCCTGAGTTTACTGGATCATGAGATGTTTTGACATTTAGGCTTTTCCCCCCACGCTCGTTAATTTTACGCATGAATACTGTTAGGCCCTTGCCGACGAACTGCTGTCATCTGAAACTGGAAACAAAATACAGAATTTATCTCAAAAGGAAGCAAGTGATCACCAGTACTCCTAAAAGCCTTGACCTTCAAAAATAAGAGCCTGATTTCTTAGGGCAGCAGGACTATGAAATAAGGACATAAGGAAATAATAGAATGGCAATTTGACTGATAGTACCAAGTCTACAAAAGAAAGTTTTCAAGACTCATGAGCTACTTCAGTCAACCAAACACGCTCCTTATAGAAGTCATACATATCTAACAAACTAGTGTTACCCAAAAAAAAACCCAAATCTGTGCCACTTGCACTTGGAACAAAAAAGTCAGGCAACTGAAGGAAATACTTTGATGAAGACAGGAATTATCAAAGATCTGGACCTGCGAGTGACAAGTGAAGTGATCAGATTTGCTCTGAGGTCAGCAAATACATCAAAGGTTGCCACAAATAGAAGGAAACTGATTTGTTCTCCACAAAGACAGTGCACAGAACAGGAACTTATGGACTCAAACTGCAGCAAAGATCTAATTTAGGCATTAGGGAAGGCTTTTTTCCAATGGTAAAGATAACCCTGGGCAGGTTTTCTGGGAAGCCTGTGGAATTTCCCAAGTTGAAGACTTATACAAATTGAAAAAGCAAACTCTGGCAAAGATAGCCCAGCAGGTGTAAGGGGGTAGACATCTGAAATTATTCCCTGAGCTATTCTTATGAGTTTATGGCAGATTCCTGGACTGAGAAATGGTGAATACCACTATCAAGAACAGAGGAGTTCCTCCCATCTGTGGGTGAGGATGGGAGGAAGGACAATGCTGACTGAAAGTTGGAAGGACACCATTTGTCTTCAAAACTCTTATTGGTTGGTATTACTTAGACTTAAGATGGCAAACTAATGACCCCATTATCACGTAAATGGTTAGCCACAATATATTCATTGCTTATTCCTTTAGTGCTAAACACAGACATATTATCGGTGAAAGAATACGAACAAGATTTTGAGAAACACACAGACAAATACGTCCTTATGCCTCAGGACCTCAAAGCACATCAACCAGGCTCCCACTGCAGGTGGTGACATCCCCACTTTATACAGAGAGGTGAGGCAGACAGGGCTTGGTTTTCTGCCTGTAGCCAGGTCATGGTGATGGGAGGTGCAGACACCTCAGACAAAGCGTTCACAATCTTCCCATCCTCCCAGCACTATTTTAACTGCCATGAGATTTCCAGCTGATATAAATCCACTGACTTTTTAATGACTACCTGAGGTCACAGAGCATCTTACCTAAACTGAAGAACAGCAAAGACTCCAAAGGATTGAAAAATAACTCACTGAGGAAAAACATGGGTCTGAAATTATCTGACAGAAGACCTGAAGTGGCTGCCAGAAGCTCAGCAGGCTCTGGAACCACAGCAGCTTCCAGATCCATACATCTGTCTCTTGGTTTTTTCCACTAAAAATGCGTGTTTAGAAGACTAGAAAGTTACCATTCATGAACATGGGAACCCAGGATATTTTTTTTTTTTTTATCATGGGAGATGCTATGAGCAATGCTTCGGCTACTTCTGCCTGCTCTCTGTTTTGTAGTAGAGGACATTTATTTTTAAATAAATAAAATGAAAATGAAAAAGAATTTGCCATGTAGGTGTATTTATAGAGAGGTCAAGTAACATTTACACCCAAATTTAACCCTAAAATCCCAATTTCCAGGTGAAAGGAATGAAAGCTTTGCAGTAGCATCTGCTCCAAGCACTTGCTCATATTGTTTGCTGTCCCCAGAGAACAAGACAATACTGCTCCAGTGCAAACAGAGGCTTGGGAAAGGAGATAACACCCCAAATCATCATTTCTCAGGCTCACTATAGAGCTGGTACAGATTTGATAAACCAGCTATTGAAACTCTCTGACAGCAGTCAAAAAGGAAATTTATTTCTGGAGTCTCATTTCCAAGTTTATGAAATATGTTGGACTAAAAAAGAAAAAAAATCACTCCTTGCACACTAGCAACACTTTAAAAGAGACCTTTTGAAAGCCAGTCATTGTAAGTAACGAAGGTCACTCACTGCCAGATGTGGCTTCCTGCTTAGGGAGACTTTCCAGATGATTCCAAGGTACGAGCCTTGTCACCAGAAGCTTTATATACATTGTGCTGAAGAAACACTGAACCAGTGTATTAGGCCTGTCAAAGACTTAGCAGCACGTAACACATGCCTTGCGTGACGATGCTCAGCTCTAGGCTTTTCCTGGAAGACATCACTTGCTCACACTGGGTACCACTTTCCTCTACGGTTTTGTACACAGGTTTTGGCAGGATCCCAGTTCTCGGGGTCCTGCCACCTACCCAGAGACTCTCATCCAGCTAATCCATCCAAGTCTCTGTACACAACATGACCACCATCCTTCTGGGCAACCAGCTTTCTGGTCCAGCATTCCTTGGCACCACCTTTCAGCAGCAGGCTCTCAAATGCAGATAGACCACTCCTCCGTTTTTATCCCCAAAGGCGTAGCCTCTGATGTCTTATTTTATAAGCATGCCTGTTATGTCTCCAGATTAGCCATCTGAAGAAATCTTCAATACATTTAAATTCCTAGATTGCCCACAGAACTGTTATTTCTGTGCCTGTTTTAGCTGTTGGAGTTATCTGGCAACATATTTATCTAAAATGTTGCCCAATCTAGTAAGATTTTATTGCATGCTGCATTATTTGGTACAACCTGCCACAAAGTATGGATTTCTCTTAGATTTCCTCTTCTTATGCAAGGGATCACTCCTGCCAATGCGGTAAAAGACATTTTCCTGTCAAACCACTGGATATGGATACACCAATACTATCCTTCAAGGCAGTTCCCAAGGTTTCTGAGCTAGCTAAGGTGGAGCAGCTGCTTATTAGAAATTTTTTTCTCCCAAGAAAAATACTTTTGCAAGCTGAGAATTAAATTTAGTTTACCTTTTTGGGATCTTTCTGTACCTGGTAAACTGGAAGCTTTACAGGCACAAATAACAGCAGGGAAACTCAACATAGGACACAATAGACTGTACAGAACATATTTTCTACTTCTTTTCCTTTTTCTTTCCTTCCTCACCCCAGTACACCTCTTAGTTCCTCCTTACAAGTGATGGGGTGGTAGATGATGAGAGAGGCCATCTTGAATCTCAGAATCTAATATAATGCTCCTGAGATAAAAACATCTCAGCAAAATGGCTAAGCTTAAGTATCATTAATTATTTAGAGCGAAAGTGCCAAAAACATCCCATTAGACTCAATTCTATTATCCTCTTGCAGCTGCCTTTGCTAAGGAACTTCCAGAGCTCTTTACTCTATGTACCTGAAATCTTTAAACTTTTCTACAAGAAAATGATTAACAAAAAAGCACGAGAGCCTGTCTGAATACTGCAGCTCTGGACCACCTACAAAGATGTGCCCCTGGCCTTCCTCTCAGTTGCAAGCATACACTGAATCTAAGAAATTTATGTACAAGTTTATGTTTTCCATCATTCTTGCTCATCTTCTTAAGGATGCTGCTGTTATATGTGCTGGTTTTAGACATCAACTCAACATTAAAAAAAGAAAATAAGCGGACAGTTAATTTAGTTCAAGTTTTCGTTGCCTGCTCTGATGGACTGGATCAGTTCTCCAAGTCTGACTTGCAGTACAGAATGTGGTGACTCCCAAACCTCCTACTACATCTATAAAGGCTATATTAAAACTATGGACACATTAATACTGAGCCTACTGCTAGCCAGGGAAAACTAAAGGCAATACACTGAAGAAATCACCTATAAACTACAGCATATGATATAATCATACTGGAATTTTTAGGAATGACAATTCAATTGCCTCTATCCTAGAGATACAAAAGCTTTGATCAAGTCAATCAAAACATAATATAGTTATTTGGAGTTCCAACCAATGAAGATTAGGTGAGTATCAGTTTAGCTTTTTATGTAGTAACATATAATTAATTTTCATGCAAAATGTTCCTGGATAAAAAGATAAGTCTATACAAATGCCTCCCTTTGATTGTCTTGCATGGTGCTGCACCTTGCTTTTCACTCATCTAATACAGCTTTACTCAGTGCTCAGGCAAACATTTGCTTATTTTGAATGCAACTATTCACGTTAAATGTCCATTTGAAGATGTTTCCTACCAAACTTCTAGACCTGAAATAGGTCAACTAAAGTACAGGCTAGAGTCAGATGGCACCAATTTTTCAAGGGCTTTACTCAGTGATTTTCTTGGCTATCCTCTCACAATTGAAAATATCAACACAGACAACAAGATTTCAGACCCTAACAAAACATAACTCAGCAACCGGTTTTACATTAAGAAGCCGCAAAGCTAAAAACAGGTCAAAAGAGAATCATTACTCTTAAATTATTAAATCAACAGCAAGGTCTGTGTTTCATATGACACCTGCACTGAACCTTATGGAACTGCACTTCAACTTCAGCCGGATTTCTCTGCAATGTCACACACAAAACCACCACCACCACCAGCAAGAGACCAGAAACGTCCACAGCACATCTTACTGCTAATTCTGCAATCTGGAGAATACTACCCATCCTCAAACACTTGAACTGCAGTAAGATAATGCCAGGTACTTCAACAATAGTTAACTTCTCAAAAAGCACAGCTAACATCGCTGCTCTCTAAAGCTCTTCCCTTCAGACACCATCTATTTATACACACTTGGGCATCAACTCTAGAAAGTAAATTACAAGCTTCTGTTTGCCATGGTGAGGGGAGAAAAAGATGACTGGAAAGTATGCTCTGATTTGAAAACCTGTGTTTTCCTGTCTTAGCATGGAAAGTTAGAAGAGAAAGACATGCAGCCATCAGCACACCCATTCTGCCTATGTTCCCACATCCCACAGCAGCGGCATCCCACCTCCTGCCACACAGGATGCCCAGTCAGGATGGATTGGATCTGTTCCCAGCACCAGCCTTCAGACAAGACCTTCCTAAGATGACCCCATAGTTCCTGACAAGGTTTCCCTTGCTTGCTCCTGGGTTATCAACAGCCTTTTGCGAGAAAATGCCTTTCCAAGCTCCACCAGCTAGTGCAATACCTTTGTGACCAGTTCTTTGGCTACAGACCACAGCAGCTCCCCTTTGTACCTCAACCCTGCCACATGTGCCAGAAAAACTGTCCCCATAGACTCTTTAATAAGAACAAGCGATGACTCACTGAATTAAAGCACCCTTACTCCTAGTGGTTACAAATTTAGCACAGGACTGCTAAGTTTTTGGCCGAGCTTCAGCTTGCCCTTGATTTTCAACCAGTCTTGCAGAAAAGCATCCTAACCCGATGCTTCACCCCACATCACCCTTGTGGGCAAGTGATGGGAAAGGCAATGGGAGGAGGCTCCACAGAACCCCCCCAGCTTGGTAAAGGCTGTCCAGGCTGCTGGGAGAAGGAAAGCAAAAAAATAACCCGTCCCCTTATTCACCAGCTGGGTCCTCAGGGCTGCCTGCAGCCACAAAAACCACTGCTCTGCCCCCACAGCCTCAGCCTTAGAAGCAACGTGGGGATAACTGCCTCAAAGCCCTTTGGCCCCACGGATCGAGGCACCACCCTCTGGCAGGGCCTCCTGCTCCTGTGCCACAGCGCTCAGCTGCTCTTCTCCTCCAGGCAAACATTTCCATTTCCTCATCACACCCGAATCTCCCCTGTGGTCACTTCCCCAGCAAATGTGATTAGAGCTACACATTCTCACATCCTCTAAATAAAGAGTGGGTTATTCACATCCACAGTCACTCTCCTATACATTTGTTTATCCAACTATTTACATTGGCAAGCAATCATCCCTGTAACCATTACAAACTAACCACTGGCGAGACCAAACCAGCATGTTGTCCTGCAAAGGGCCACGGCCTGCTAGTCCTGCCGCAATAACCAGCTTTTTGCACATTCTCATTTAAGCTGACATTTCTCCCCAGTAGTTTCATTATCCCAGCTGTCAGCCAGCAAGTCCGTCCCCCCTTTGGGAAAACTCTGTCTTCTTGATTGCCTAGTTCCTTTGACCCCTGGCAGGTCTGGTCCTGTTTGCATTCAGCCTCCCGCAGGTCATGTAAAACTAAAGGGGGAGCAGGGAGGTGGGGGGAACCCTACAAGAGGTGCAGGGTTTATACACTAATAAGTCCCACGTTAGTGCTTGACGTCTGACGGCTGCAGGCAGCGTTGCTCCAGGGAAGGTTTCGGGCAGGAGCAGGTGTGTGGGGCTGAGGGGCGCGTGTGCTCCTTGCTAATGGTCTTCAGGCAGGACATTCCAGCACCTCCGAGGTGACCCATTAACTGGCAAGATGCAGTAACGAATATAGGAAAAATAAATCTGCACGCATCCGACAAGGCAGGCTATTGAGCCCGCACTTCGGAGAGAAACCTCAGAAGTTAGACATTTGCTGGCTTAAAAGTATTAGCAATAGTATACAAATGTGTTTTTATACATTTATAGACATTTTCCTCACTGCTACCACTGATTGTGCCTGTGCCTGAATTTCCTGGACTAAACGGCTGAAACCACCACTGATACAGCTGTTTGAAGCTTATGAGGAACTAAATGTGTGCTGGGTTTTAAATAACACTCGGTCTATGCTATTTATTAAATTACCAGGGTGCTTTTTCACAGACCAATTTTGCCAGTCTTGCTCTTTGTTTCAGCAGTGGTCCAATCAATTGAGAACTCAAGAGAATCAACTCTAGGATCGAGAAATTACTTAGGCAAATGGAAAACTGGAAAATCAACCAGAAAAAGAACCTGAAAATCTCCTTTAATCACTCTTTTGATACTGTGATGCTAAGAGGCTTATTTGTACCTCGGAAGGTTGAATTTTTCTCATCCCTTTTCAGAAGTAAAGCAAAAGCAGCAAAACAAAGGAATCTCAAAACCAGGTATGAAATGTCACCAGGAAAACACAGCACAGTTATGCACAGTTAAGCAAAAAGAAAATACCAGTGATAACAGGTGTGTTTGGCAGGGAGGGCACTATTTTCATACTGCAGGGAAAAGCAATTAGAACTATCTAATATCCACGCCACTTTCAAAGAGCTGGCTTGTTTGATATTTTTTTTCTTTTGAAATGGTAGCAGGGCCAAGACAAATTTTGCCAACATTCAAAACACATTTTTGTCATGCTCATAACGCTTTCCCACTGGAAACAGAGGGCAGGTTGTTCTCTATAGGCAAGTACCCAGTGAGTCTGTATTGATGTATGCAACACCCACGATGCATCTCGCTCTCACCTAGAGAAGAGGCAAGAGATTTTTGTCCCTAGATAATCTAAGGCTCACTGGGGAAGCCATGTATTATTCACTAAAAACTTCTAACATCCGTTAAATTATTGCTTAATGTCACCATTTAGTATTCCCCACAAGAACAGATATGTTTTGTTGCCCTTCAGAGTAAATGCTTGCAGTAAAATCTCTCTATGCACAGGTCGCCCCCTGAAGAGGAAGACTGAGCCCGCTGCGCGGGGACCTGCCCTCCCCACTATTTTCCACCATCAGCTTTTAGTGTTTTAACTCAGTCCTCAGTGCCTGCGGTCATAAAGAAAGTCCTTGACATGACATAGCAATAGTGAGACTGGCTGAGACACTCTGAGTTTACTTTTCTTCAGAGGGGAAGGGGGACACTGCTTAAATGTCAAAGAAAGGTTGGGGAACACCAGCCTGAATTACCAGATGGAGTGAGTCATTTCCCCAGTTTCACATCTGCCATCACAGCCTTGAGGTCAGCAATGTCGTGGATTTTACACACAACTCACAGTTGGACTTTCCTGGGGGACAGAGCCTGCTCATGCCACATATTCTCTAAGGGACCAGCAGCTATGGCACTCTATGGAAGAACATCCTAGTCCTCAGCAGTTTCTGCTCCCCAGAGCTGTGGCTACAGGACACATGTCCAAGCAGTTCTGTACAAACGTCCCTCCAGCTCTTTTCTAACTCCTCATGCTGCCAAACTCAAGACTTTGAGTGGTTCTCAAAGCTAGTGGTTCTTAGGATCTTTGCTCCTTTTCTTATTTTGTGGAGAGCACAGATACAGCATCCTTGCTCTAAGTGCTCCTTCCAAAGGAGCAGCAAAAGAAATACCTCTGTCTCCCAAGGGAAGGAATTAAGCGAGTATCTCACTGCAAGCATCCTACAAGGTGATGCTGACAAGAGTGTCTGCAGTTAATTCAGCTGCTATAGCTTATATAGATATATATCAGCATAGGTACTCAACTGGAAATGTTCAGAAGCATCAATACCAAACTCCCCAATGCTTGCACTAAAATTTATGGTTGGACTACCTCCCGATTATCAGCATGCACATGTTGCCTGAGATGGCGATATTTGCTATTAGCTCTCAGTCAACTACTCTTGCTCCTGAAAAAGTAGTACATTAAAAGTCAGTGGGATCTATGCAGCAAATTTTCAGTATCTATTCCACCCTGTTGATAGTGTCTATAAATTACTCGGAGAAACCAGCTGTAAAATTGCTAAATTGCTGATGACATGAAACTGAAGGGAGTAGTAAATACAAAGCAACCACAAGAGAGATCCAGAGGGATTCGGATCACTTATGTAACTAGGCCAGTACACTAAAAATTAAATTTACTGCGGAGCAAACCAAAAGTATTGCTCAGTTATTGAAAAACTGCAGAAGCAAAATAACTGCACTTCTGAGCTGAAGCACAAGAGAAGAGGACCATGAAATAGCAGCAGACACGTTATCAAAAATCTCTCTCGAAGGAAGAAAACTAACCCAGCAGAGCCAGCGCTGTGATGGGATCTGCAGTACTGGGAACAGCACCGCCCTAGCAGGGGGTTGACCAATTTGCTGATCACACTCACACACTATAGAGTAGGTATGAAAGCAGACTGCACAAGTAGGCTACAAATAAAAAACATCCTTTCTCAGCAGGCAGAACAGCTGCTTGATTGCGAGCCACGCCAAGGGCAAAGCGAGTTGCTCAGGGACGGGAGCTCCTGGGCCCGCTGGCCACGACTGCAGCAGCCAGAGGGGAACCCCAGTCACCTGAGCCCTGAAACGGAGAAAGCTCTGAACTGAGAAATGCGCTGAGGCCAGGAAATGCATGAAATGGTTGTGGATAATAAATAATGGCTTTCTCAGATTACCTAAGTAAGGATTAATTTGCCTCAAGAAGGCACGCAACGTTTGTGCGTTACTTCATAAATCTGTTAAACCCACAAGAGCCCAGAAACAGGAGTTCAGGGAGAATGGGAGCACCACACAGCAGCCTGGCAATCCCATCAGGGCCGCCTCCACCACAGCCTGTGACACTGCCCAGGCAATTCTGTGACACTGACACCAGGAGCTGAGGGAGCAAGGCAAGGGCACCTGCCAGCCCCAGGCACCAGGAGCCCAGCAGCAAGGGCCGCCCCAGCAGGGATGGGCACTGCACAGTGGGGTGGAGAAAAGAGAGACACTGATGATGGGAGAAGCTAGAGGCCAAATCTGGTCTATTCCCAGCATAACATTTTTCCAAGGCTTTGCAGTTCACCTACTTTGTGCAGATCCTTGGGAGGATGCGGAGGAGGCGTGGCAGCTACCAGGCAGCTTCTCTGCCAGACCCCAAATCCTTATTTCCAAAAAATATCTCACCTGGGCCAGGCAACCTATTTCCTCTTAATCTCACTCTTGGAAATATCAGAGCTATTTTGGATGCCATTCCCTCCTGCTTCAAAATAAATAAAATACACAAAAATAAAATCAGTTGGGTTGACCTTCTTGGGAAATCTCAGCATAGATATTTACAATTTGGCAATCTGCTAACAGATTACAAACTCCCAAAGCACAAGAAGTCAGTCAAAGGACTTGATTTGCAGAGTTTGCTACCTGCACTGCCTACTCCCATTTTGAAATTATAGAGGCAGAAGCAGGATCCTCTCTATAAAACATGTAATAACTGTCTGGCAAATAAAAAGAAGTTTGTGCTTCACTTTAACGCAGCAGGTCACTGCGTTGGTATTTCTGCCTCCAGCAGTGAGCAATACGTGATGCTTACAGCAAAAGGCAGCAATCTCAGGCTCTCGTGCTGACAGGTCCTGAGCAACCCTGTAAAGTGCTGGGTGCTCCCACTTCCCACAGCCCTCACAGGGTGCACAATGATGTTCGAGTTTCCACGGCTACTTGTAGGATCAAGGCACGCAGGCTAACTGTGCAATGCAACAAACCATCTCTCCTCATCCCCAGAGAAGCAGTTATATCCCGAAGGATGAAGCTTATTTAGTTCTATTTTCATATGCATAACAGAGTATCTGACATTGAATTATGTAATTTCTATAAATAAACAAATAAATAAATAAATAGTTTTGATGCTTTACTCAACAGCACCTAATAAATACGAGGGAAGAGAAGAAATTTAAGGAAGAGCTGAATTTTGAAGTGGAAAAACATAGAATGGCCCCAAAAAGTAAAGCTATTATGGTAAAGAACAATATTGAAAAGGTAATTAAAAAATTAGACACAATTTCAGGAGAACAGAAAATTACAAAATAATCAGCACTGATAAGCCAAATCTCTCACTTTCAGATGTCTTTTCACACGTAAAATTTTATTGTTTATAACTCCGTACCACATTTTGCAATGCAGAACAGAAAAGGTCACATTTTTAATTTTCCATTTCCTTCTTGGAAATCTAATATGGGTAGCTGACTGCATTAGCTTAATCATTGTCTCTCAATTCAAACAGGAATTTCCCCAAATGGTCTTCCTCTTCTTTAGCCGGGCTGTGCCCCTCAGCAGCAGGCTGCTCTCCCAGGGCAGGGAGTCTCACACCTCCTGGCTCCCCGAGGTCCCTTCTGAACCCATGACCACCCTCAGTCCCGTTTGAGGGACAGAACAAGGTTTCCAAAACGTCAAGGCTCCCCCAAAATGAATGAAAATTGACAATGAGACACAGGGTCAGAAGGAGCCAGCGGGCACACTGCCTCTTGCCTGCCTGCAGTGCAGAGGACAGGAGGGGGCTGGAAGGAGCCTGGGGACACAGGGACAAATAGGGGACACAGGGGGTTTGTCAAGGAGAGATTTGGGATTTCTGTGCGTGGGTAACATAGGAGTACGCAAATCCACTGAGAAAGCTGCTTTTAACAACTAATCACAAATTCCTTGCCTACAATTTGAGTGAGGTTCTGCTGGTGTTTTTCCCCCTCTGCCTGATTTTAGCTCATAATTCCACCACGCACCAAGGCCCCTGCTCTAGGATCCCGCTGAATCACAGTGCTAAATTGGGAAGTCTCCCAAAACATATTTCCCCTTACAGTGCCTATTGTGGAATTTCTACCAGCAGCACCCAGTGGTAAAAAAAGCACCTAGCAAGAAAATAAAGAAATTGATAGGTTTCTTTTAAATCTCTTCCCCATGAGATTTCAAAACAGACATCAGTTCATGAATATAGAAAAGGTTGTTTTGGTTTTGTTTTCAAGATAATGAAGTTTTGAGTATCTGTAGTGCCAAGGAAAACAGATACAAAAGAAAAGGAATGAAAGCAGCATGGATGCTGTAATTTCAGTTTTCCTGAGCAACATTAGCTCAAGGCTACGCTGCATCTTCACCAAGAAAATGACTGGGTTTTCCTGGGTGTTAGAGCATGTGATTTTATGCTATACTGAAGTCAATGGGACAAAGGCACATGCTTAAGTTTGAACAGCTTAGACTCTGAAAGACCTTCACTCAGCCCAGGGCTTCCTTTTGATGAGAAAAATTAAAAATCAAAGGACTACCCCATAGGAATATGAGCCACAGCAGCTGATGGGGATTTAAAGTCTCCGCAGAGGAGGAATAAAAAGCTGGTAGGAGAGGGTTAACATCTGTATCAAGGCTTGAAATGTGGCAATCAGAATAACTGCATTTGGATGAGAAATGCTAAAGATTAGGAGCTTGCCTTCTACAGCAGTGATCAGGTAATTGAGTCTTGGTTCTTTGCAGCTCACAATGAAACCGAAGAGAAAGGGGAGATGGATGGTAATTGCCACAGAACCATTGTCTGGGTGCAGCTGTGAACGTACTGGGTCAATACTGATAAACACACCAATCTATATGGTTTCTGACATGAGACGCTCTACTCTTGTGTTTGCTGAAGCTGAATTGCTACCATCTCTCACCCATTTATTCACTCCTCAGAAGAAGTACGATGCAGAGGGACACCTTTGTCCGAGCAGGGCTGGTTTGTTCAAACATGCATGGCTACGTGCCCCTAAAGACATGTGCACCATGAAACTCTAAACTGACCCCACAAACTCACAACTCTTCCAACAAGCAAACCTGGCTTTTAGCATGGCAGGTACCAACAAAATAAAAAGTCTATCCCAACAAGCAAATGCATGTTTAGGATAATAGCTGACACCTTTTCAAGTCAGATGCCTACTGCAAAACCACCCTTACCAAAGGCATGACCTGAGTACATCCAGCTTCAAGTGAAGTCAGCACTTACATTGCTGGCAACTTTAGTTGAGAAAAGCATAAAGGTGCTTGTGCTTTTTCTTGACAAAGAGGCAAGAGCCCTGTGGGAAGGGCCAGTGGACAGGTTTCTGAGGGAGCAACATTCATTTCTAAGAGCAGACTGAGCTTTAAAAAAACAAACAAATAAACAAACACACCCCCCAACAAAACAAACAAACAAAAACCACAAAAAACCCCAAACCAAAACAACAACAAAAAAAAAAAACACCAAAACCCAAAAATCTGTGTGTCTCTTTGCACAGAGCATGGCTCCCACCTCTGGTCCCAAGCCCATAAAGACCTCTTTGGCTCTTTCAGATGATGGCATGCTTGTGGAAGCCATGCTTACAGAAGAAAAAGAAATGCTCAAAAATGTGCAAATGGAACCATTAATTTTTCTCTATTGCTAGCACTTTCCTCACCACTGACCAAGTCACCATCTCAGTAACTACTTATATCCATGGCACCCAAGGATTCAATTCCAGAGACATTAGAAATAACTTCCACCTCTTGCACTCCTCCACTGACTACCAGGTCAGCCCAGCTTGAGGGTCTTTAAATACACAGCTCCTGACCTGGAACTAATGCCTCAAGCTCCAGCTGCCACTGGAAATATCTCCTTCAGTGCTCTGGGTTCACTTTACCATTTAAAAGCTCATTTTGAAGTGATCTGAACTTACAAAAATTGAAGACTTACATTTCTGGACGAATGTCACTGGGCCATGTCTCAGGAGACCAGGTACTGAGCTCCTGCTGCCACCAGTGGGACTTCAGCACCTCTAAGTCAGCAGGTGCCCAAGTGTTTCCTCAATACCTGGGCTTAAAATAATTTCTAGCACTGGGCCACCTAGGGAGGTACCCAGTGGCTGTGCCCCACAAAAGGCAATCCCTGCCTCAAGAAGTCTGCAGCATCTATAGTGGAGGCCCCGTGGCGCTTCCCGAAGCAATCTTTATCTTTTTCCCTTTCATTCCACCTATTTTTTCCCTTGCTGCTTCATTCATCACTATTTATGTCCCAACTGACTGCAAATAATTGATCCCTGCCCGCTCTGAAACTGTTCTTTATGTGCTTGTGGATACTATGTCTCTCCTCAGTCCTCTCTTTGCACAAAGCTCATCCTCAGCTTTTTTTATTGCAAGCTTTCTGCTTCCAAATATTTTTTTATGTCATTTCTTTGTCGATCCCCTCTGACTATTTTTGAAAATATCCATTTAGATTAACAATGGTATCCAAAAGTTAATACAGCACTGGAAGCAGCATTTTTGGAAGCAAAGCACAATAAATTAATTACCCTGCTTTGCATCTGACATGCAGTTGCCTGCTACTCACTGGAGACCTGTGACTTTGGATGCCAACTCCAAGGGAACTGGGAGAGGATGGGCTTTCAAGAAGCACACTACATCATCTCCTTGAAGTACAGGGTGTTTTTTACTCAAGAGCTACCCAGTATCAAGGACCACTTCTGAAATAAAAACAATTAAAAAAAAAACCAAAACAAAAAAAATACCAACTGGTATTTTAAGCAGACTTCTCTCAGCTGGAGATGTAGGTTCAAGTCTCAGTCCTCTCTGAGTACCACACCACAGGAACACTTGAGCAACCCATCCTGAGCCTGTGACTCTTCTCTAGGTCACTAACTCTGTACTTAACATGCCTTTCACACTCTGTATGCTTAAATATTTCCTCTTGCCTGATTTATGCTGTTTCTTTGCTCACTCCTTCACCAGCTTTGAGCTATTTGTCCAATCACTCCACAACAGAATTCATTTTAAACACAATCAACAAGCACCTTTTTAATTTCTAAAACACATTTCGTAGAATGCAGGCCCCTTTTAGGACTGCCCAGGTTACTCAGAGCTAACTCACTATTTTGCATGGACTGAAATCCATCCTTATTCAATGAAGATTTTCTCCAGTTTGAGGTCCAAGGGCTCCCTTAACCATCACTGAGCACAGCGTGGACCAATTGGCAAGCCAACGTACAGACCAACAAATGTGGAGCGGAAATCCAATCCCTTTGCTCTTTGTTTGACTTATAACCAGAGCCCTTATATCAAACTCTGCTGTGATTTGGGTTTTTTACCTCCCAGGTCAACTTGCACCAAATCATGCATCCCTGCAGGAGCAGAACTACCCCACACAAGCACAGAAAGTCCCACGCTCCTGGGAAGCTCTGAGTGTGCTCTGTGCCCACACCACCAAATGCTCCACATCCAACAGTCACAGATACGCAGTACAACACACACGTATTGTATATTCTCTGTATCCACTGTAACTTCTCTGCATGAGCTACTGAGATGGTCTCAGCATGTACAAGCGACAATTCCAAGCATCAGAACGTGCCTGGGAGTGTCAGGAAAAAAGGACAGATTTACAGTTCTCAAATTCAGCATGAATCCAAAAAAAGCAGACATATCTGGGAAAATCTGAATTTAAAGAGACTCCCTCACTAGTGTTGCTAGAAGAAGAATGTCACAGTGGGATGGGCAAAGAGCCTTACAGAAAGACAGAAAGGCCAAAAATAGTACCTCTTACCTGTAGCCATGAGGAAAAGAAACATGTTTACTCAGAAACACCAGCGCACACCAAAATCACAACAGAGACTATGGATAATACGTATTTCCAAAGCAGAAAGCATCATGCTAAGGACAACATTCTCTTGGAGTAAATCAGTGTGTGCTGCCTATATGTACCACACACAGACCTACAGACACAGTGACGTTCTGGAGGATTTCAACACTATGCAAAACCACAAGTACCAGGGAATCCTTTCACGTGCCAATAGGAGGTAGGACCTATTTGTTCACCCAAATGAGACCCTACCAGTGGATACTGCACACACTCTCAGCCAAAGAGTTGCAATAACATGCTTCTCCCAAAGCAATGCCACTGTATCCACCTTCAATCAATAAATCCCAAGAAGCAGTGCCTCTGCTGGCTAATCCCACCAGGGTGCAGCCAAGCTCAAAAGCCCTGGCACTCAGGGCCACTGGCATCACAAAGCTGTTACAATATTATGCTAAGTCGTAAGGTGGAGAGAACAGCCTGACCCAGAGACAGCAAGCAAAGCCAACACCCTGTCAGAGCAACCCTAGAGATGTCTTGAGGAACTGCAGTCCAGAAAGGCTTATTAGGGTACATTTTCTATCACTCCCCTTTAAACGAACATTGTCGATAAATGACAATTTTCTACAGACCCTTTATTGCCTAAAATGCAATTTTCCCACAACTTACTTGTGTATTTTTAGCAATCGTGACAGGTAGAAAACGCTCACTTCCTTTGGCAGACTTGTCTCCATCCTTTTTACCAGCAACAGCCGTGTTTGTTTTAAATAAGGTCAAGCCCCAGGTAAAAGCACTTAATTAGAGTGCTGTATGGTATCCTGGCAGCTCCTAAGATTCCTGTATTTGCAGACTCAAGACACTGGTTTGTACAGCAGCTTGTTAGTCTTCAAATAAGAAGTGTCTTTCATGACTTTGATTACCAGCTACTGCTGCTTCTCACTTAAAAAGAATTTTGGAGAAAAAGGGAGTCAGTGACAAATGCACCCATATACACCAAAAACATCAAGCTGTGTTTTGGTATTTCCAGTAAGAGTTTAAATGGCACATGAATCCTTCTGTCAGCTGTCTCCACTAGCATAAATTTATCACTGACATATGGGGGAAAAATGGGTACCCACATCTTTGTGTGACATGGTAAAAGAAAGCTTCTGTACAGCTCTGGTCCTGAGCACACCCAAGACAGTGAGGTCTTGACAGCCTCTCCAGATTCAGACCAACATAAAATCCACTCAGCATTTACAGCACAAGCAGAAACATCCTGCCATATCCCTCCATACATTTTCTCCATGACGTAGAGAACCTGATTGAATAAACTGGAAGATACTCCAGTATATCTTTGATTAGTTAATCTTTGGGCAAAGCTTATGTTTTAGAGGCACCTCTGGCAAGATTGGGATGCTAAGGTTAATTATTTGAATAAAAGATGGTTTAAACTGCATTTAAAGCAAAATGTGAAGTTCAGGTTTAACATGTTCCCCAGCACCTCTCCCAACATGCTGTACTTGCCTGGCCAAAGCTTTTTTGACATGCACAAACACTACCTGCGGTCAAGGGGCTCAGATCTGACTGCAGAGTTTTAGACTTCATCTGCCAGCCACCCTATTTCCCCTTAATGCGCAACTGGCATAAAAAGCCCAGTGTATATATTTTCAAACCCTAACTCTTCTTATTTGCTCTTAGCTTTCTGAGCCTCCGGAGCACACACGCTTCACATTTTTGAGATCTTTTGCACTGCCACAGCATGTAAAAACTGACGTGTGTGGTGGGGGTGGATTTCGAGGAAAGGAAGAAAATTAAATGAAACCAGCAATTCTTCTGAAATCCCACAGCAGTAGCTGGGGCTTTACAGGGAGTAAGGAAACAGTCCCCAAAACACTAGCAATAAAATCACAGAAGCTCGCAATGGTGTCACTATTCAAGACGGACAGAAGAACTACATCAGTAAACTGGGAGGTTTATAATCATCAGCAGCACTGAAAAAGAAAAAAAACCTGTAGTTTGCATACCAACAGCAGCATGCTTTCAGTGCTGCTTCCTCTGCCCAAAAGGAAAGCAGGTTTAATTCTACAGTCAAAGAAAGAGTTTGCGGTCACATTTTGAATTACACCAGTTCTGTCCCCAGCACCATTCAGATGATGTGAAACAGAACAGTGTCAATCTCTTCCATCTGTTTAGCTATTTCTTCCCACTCTGAATTTCCAAACTCTCCCTTGAGAGGCCAGGAATAACTGGTTAATCAAAAACACCCTGTGGTTTGGAATTAAAAAAACGCTAACAGTGATTTTTTTTTTTTTTAATCTACCATTCCTGCTTGCAATCCACAGTAACCTCACTTTAGTTACACAATGGTGTAATTTTGGGTGGACGAAGAACTCGGATTTTCCTGTTTACACTCAAGTTATCAGCTGATATTCTAGAAATAAAAAAGGTATTTAAATCCTTCCTACACAATGCTTTTAAATCGCCACTATATTAGAAGTGACATCATTAAACAAACAGTTCCCATGGCCCCAACTAACCAGTGCTTTCCCACTGAAAAAAAAAAATGTGCTTTTTGTTTTGGATTGATTTTGAAGGCACGTATTTAACTAATAGCTCCTTGGTTTATCCTTGCTTTTGAGCAAAGTTGTTTTAAGTAACCAGACTAATAATGTTGCAACTCTAATTTTAATTTTCATGGAAAAATGATTTACATGCTTCCATTGTTGAAGACTGATGGAAGATAGGAACCAGCCTCTCTTTCAGAGCTGTTGAATATGCAGAACCACAACAGAACTGGTCTACTTGATTATATATCAATTTATGTTTATGCAAAACTTAATATGAACATATCTTTGCCTTAAAGGCAATAATCTGTTCCCTACATATATACTTCATTCTGTTACTGAATGCCTCGCCTAATGAATAATTGCAATAATTAATTTTTATAAAAATGTTCAGGAAAACTCTCAGGCTATTTTGAACCAGAGAATTTTGCCACAGAAAAGCACTGCGAAGAGAAATACTGTGAAGCTTTACAAATTGCTATTAAATGCTTTGTAAAGCAATGGAGCAGCTAACTCCCTGCCCACCCTTTTGGGCAATCTATTTCTGTAACCTCCCATTCTTCATGCAAAAAAAAAGCAACCTATTCCCACAGGAGGAAAAGGAGGGAATTCTATATAGGATTCTCCTTACTTCAAGAGTCTCCATTCATTCAACACCCATGAAAACCTCGTTATTAATGATTTCTCCTTCAAGGAAGGACCTTTCTGAAAATGTAAGAATATCTAAAGTAGTGGTTTAGAGGAAAAACAACAAATACAATACTCAGGATCTGTAAATTAGCTTTACACATAAAACTCACATTGATTTCATTAGGTTACAACTCAAGGAAATTCCTGTGTTGGGGAAGAACCCAACAACCACACAAGTGCTACTGATGGCCAGATGTACAATAGCTAATTTTTTTTAAAGATCTGATTCTCTAGAAGTAGCAGCATGGAAAAATAAAGTATGGGAAATCTTTTCCTAAGGGAAAATAAAAAATAAATAATTGACAGAGAGATGCAAAGCTGAATCTAGTTGTTTTTCATAAGGTATGGTTTTAAATTGTTTTTTGGAATGTGAACAAAACACACATGTAATAGAAAATATAGACTGAATATAAATGGTGTTTTTTTAGATACCAAAAGCCAATCACTATAAATTAAAAAAAATTAGATGCATTAATTAAAATTTCCCATGAGCCTCAAATGTTCTAGCCCAAACTTCTAAGATGTGCCTTTTTTTTTTTCTTTCTGGCTTTCTGACAAATTATCTTACTCCTTCTCTTCATCAGGCCATGGTTTTCCTTCTACCTCCTTGCTTGAGACTCCCCTCACAGACCTAATATGTAAGTGGCAGCCAACCTCCTGCTACATAGATTTATAAGGGTCAGTCTTTTACATAAATGAGCAAAAAGACATTCAGTCCTGCACCATCACTCCCTTTCTGCCTTCCTTTGGCCTGTCTCATCCCCCTTTCCTGTGCTCCAAACTTCTGCTTTGATTTGTCCTCACTGTACCATCAGCCACTTGCAAACTCCATCATTGTACCTTGAAAGTTGACACCCAAAGGGGACAGACTCAAGTTATCACTCCACTTTCTGTCTCTCAACAAAGTCCAAGGGGGCAAAGGGGGAAATGAAGATGGGCCCAGCAGGCAGACACACACACAGCTTCAAGCACTCCTGTAGTGTTTTCCATACAATTCCCAATATACTGGCTAGTGCCCAGGCTCTGCATCTTCCTAGCAACACCTCCCTGCTTCAAAGGAGGTTGTTTTGCAGCTGAGAATAACACCTTCTATGATGAAAAGCACTAAATGCTTGATGAAGGTCAACGCCACGGTGGCCATGGTGAAACAAACTACTTGCATGGCCTTCCTCCAAAGCACCAGCAACACCGTGACTTCTTGGGGTACTGTAGGTATTTCAGCTGACTCAGACATTGTATGTTAAACTCCAGCACTACCACAAGGGCATTACATTTCCTGGGCTCCAAAAACTAGACTGACTACCAGTTTGGCACAGGTACCATTCCTGACCCCATTCTTGGTGCCTGCAACCCATTGGAAGGCCACTACAGGTAGAGAAGCAACTTGTGTAAGCAGAGACACATTTGCACTTGAAAGGCTAGTAAAAGGTGTGGAAAATGGGGCACATGTTTATTTTGAGGCGGCACAGATGATTCTGTACATTAGTGGGACTGCAGTTTAGCCAGAGGGGGCTCAAGTCATCCTAAACCTCTGCACATTCAAAGCCAATACCAGCTGCCGCCCCGCAACACCACCACCACTCTCATGCATTCCTCTTCAAAGCACTTCCCAAACACTCACCCATTAATCCTGCCAGCACTTCTGAGGCACATACACCTCTGTTATCCTCAAATTACTGACAGGGAAGCCAAAGGATGGAGCAGGAGGCTTGAATATTCAAGGGGACCAAGAGGCATTAAGGGCGGCATTCAGCTACCCTAAATTTCCAGGTTATCTGTGTACCTAGACACAAGAATGCAAGGACCAAATTCCTAAATGAAGAGCCCCCAGCTTCAGCCTTGTGCTCAGGACCATACAGCTGTCTTCTCTCCACACCATTACACTGCAAAAAATAACAGAAACCCAGGTCTCTACTGGACAGACACAACAAGGCACCAAGATCAAACAACCAGGTGAGCAGACACCTGTCTGAACTCATACCCGTAAATACAGGTTGCACACCTTCAGAATTTTTACCCAAGCAAAAATATGAAAGCTCTTCCCATGGCCTGAACAATTCACCTACACTGGCTAGAACAGCTGAATTACACATTTACTTGCAGAGCAGGAACACAGGTTCTTTTTCATGCTCTTTCAGTTTGACACACTTGACTGGACAGCCCTGTAGCAAACTGACCTAAATCTGAAGATAGTCTTACCTCAAGCCAAGTGTTGGACTAGATGCTCTCCCACAGTCTTCAAATCTTCGAACCCCACTTTGTCTCTGGCTTTCTCTGCCACAGCACTGGAGTGCTTTTTGGCTTTTTGCAAGGTTCAGAGTGCAATGCTACAATCCATGCACCCATCCACGGCCCACACCTCCGTTCATGTTCCTTTCTACTCTTGAGCTGCTGAGCCCACGTTCCCCTTCAAGCTGCTTGTAGGGAACCACTCATGCAAGTCACTCTGCACCTGGAGATCCACATCAGAACACAATCCAACCCTTCTGAGGGTTATCTTAAGTCATCGTTAGGTGAAAAGCTAGTAAAATTATGTATTTTGGAGAACGGTAACACAAGCACCACAAACACAGTAGCTTCAGGCAATGTGGCTCACCAGACTGAAGAGCACATAGCCAGAAGGAAGGCAAAAGGGAGCCAGTGCTGAGAAGGGGGAACAACAATGGAACAAAAGGAGAGAGAAGAGAAAAGAACGAAGGAAGCTGCAGAGAAGAGGAAAGATTTTCCTCGGTCATTAGACAGAATAAGCCAGATTGTCAACTGGAACAAACTGGTCAGACTTGTCTCCATCTCCAGAGCTGGCTGTGCAGGGGATGGATGAAACCGAACTGTCGGTGATGTGGCTCTAGGAAGGAGAGCTGTTGGGGCAGCTGGTGTTTTGCCAGGACACACACCCAGATGCTGCCAACACCAACTGTGGGACATCCAGTGCCATTTTCTCCCCTTTCTTATTTAAACAGTTTCTACAAGTATTTTAAGCCCCTACACCTGGCACTCAGAAGTCTGTGATGAGCACGATACATGAGTTTTTACAGCAAAGAAAGGAAAAAGAAATAAGATCGATGGTATTCTCTGATCTAACCTTTCCTCAGGCTGTGCTCATCCCTGCCAGCACACACAAATCCGGCACACAAGGATAGAAGACGTACTGCAAGAAGTTTTCTCTAGTCCTGAACTAGTTTAGTATTTCCAAGCAGTCTCTGTTCCTAGTGACATGCAGAGTACTTGTCTTCTCGTATAGTACATAACACGGCAGGCAGCCACTCCTTAAACCACTGTACTTAAATACAGCTGATGTGGAGCAACTATTATCCTGTAAAATGTTATCATGAAAGAACTAGCAGAGCCTTTTAGTACAATTCTAGAAATGATACAGCTCCTTCTGGCTTCATATACTAATTGCACTGAAATTGCATCCAATGAGTCCATGCATATTTAATCAGGGCTGGGGCTGCTGAACACACTGCTATTGCATGGGGTGCTATCAGCCAGAGCCATAAATTATTAACTTCGCCAACTAAACTTCTGTTGAATAATTTTAGGTTGGCCGTGCGTTGTTTGACTGAGGCAAAGCTTGCTTTCTGTATCCTTTTATCATTAATATTCTTCCAGTGTTTCCTACGGCACCAAAGTGCCGGGAAGGGTCACTGCTCAGCTCGAGACGAGGTCCCCAGGGAGGATGTGGTGCCTCAGACAGACTGTATTATATGCTATCACTGAATATTTTCCTAAGCAAAGCACCTCCTCTTGGGTCATGTCTAATCTCATCACTAATTATACCTCTTTGTTAAGGCCAAAGAACATATCTGGTAGTCATCTTTATTAGGCAGAGATTAATAAATAGACATGATCCTACTTTTCAGCCTTCCAAATAATACGTAAAGCACAGCTAAGTGCTAGGAAAAAACCACAAAGAATAGATCCAATAAAAGAATCTCTGCCTTCACAAGGCTTGGCTCATTAAATAAAACGAGGCTGTGACAGCTCTGCTCTGCGTACTCTCCACCAAGCTCACAGCCCACAGCCCATGGCAGGAATGAGGCTGAGCACACCAGCTTTGTCCCTGCTGTGACAGGCAGCACTGGGTTTGATCACTGCCAACACTGTCCTCTTCCTGAGCAGCCCCCACCATCGCCCCCACTTGCTTCCATCCCTCTCACTGCCATCCCACCAAGCGGCACCCACTCCTGTAGGGAGCCTGCAGGAGTTCACAAGGAGGGTGCCAGCACTGGCTGCTGGCAGGGGCAGTCCCACGCGGCTGCTGGGACTGCCATCACTCCCTGCCCATGCTGTGCCCTGCGGGAAGAGTGATGGATCTCTGCTGATCCTCACAAGAGCTTTTATAACATATATCCAACAAGATCCATACCAAGCAACCTTGTGGGGGTAGAAGGAGTGCTATCCAGAACTTGCTGCTGCTGATGAGCAGAATCATCAGTCTCCTATTTCCAGCTTTCCCACGCTTTTTATTAGGGAATCAGCGGGGTTAAAGGCATCAACTCCAGCTGCATAAAGATTTATTCCAGGTTGCTAGCCCACAACTACATGTATTTTTGAGATTCTCAAAATAAATGCACTGTAGACGTATAAATTATCTTTATCCAACTTTAATTATTATTAATGCTAATTACTCCCCAACATGAAACGCTCACCATGGAAGATGCAAAACATATCCTTAGCTGTCAGCCTGCGCAACAGCTGGTAGAGCTGAGAGCGGCAGGCATCTGCTTACCAGGGTTTTTCCTGACAGGGAGGCAGCTTACAGTAAGGGTCACACCTCGCATGACAAATCAGTAGACCTTGGGGGAAAAAATGGAAATTTTGAACCAAGGAACAAAGCACAGATTGTATGCAGACCAGTATTTGCTATTTATCAAGCAAAGCAATATGTATCAGCTCACAGTTGCCATTTCTCCCTCTAAACAAGGGAGTGAAGTGCAAAAAGTAAAGGCAGTCAATGCTATCAGCTCTGTTAAGTACCACACAAAAGCTGCACCCAACCTACTGTTTAGAGCACTGAACGCGGTGGAAATTCCATGGAAATTGGCATCCTGGACAATAACCCTCCATGTGCATTCCCATCACTAGATTTACACATAATTTGTGTCCAAATTCAAGGAAACCAGCAAAAGGGACCACTTTAGCTCAGCTGATACAAATCTCCTGGCCTGTGCAGCCCTTATTTGGACCAGGAATGCTTATATTCAAATTTAACTGGTTTGAAGTCATATTTTTGGTTAACTAGATATAACCTGGGGTAGGAACCAGCTCCCACCTAGGCACCCCAGCAGTCCCACTGACCTTGGTGGAAATCCCACACAGAAGCCCACCAGCCCAACCCTGGCCTCTGGGCTTCCAGCTGAGCTACTACTACAGCAACCCACCCCATCTGCAGGTAACAGCAGAGGCTTGATATGCAACAAGAGCATAAACCCACATTTCTCACACCTGGCAGCCTACAGAAAGGGATCCCCCATTGATTAGCACCGTCATGCAGGCTCGTGGCCATGATCTCTTCTTCTCTCAGTGGCAGCCATTCACTGGCTCTCCCAAAAGTCAAAGAAAACTAATCTTATTTGTCACTCGCAGGCCGTATTAGATCAAAGGGTAAAAGGATGCTGCCAGAGCATTTGGGTGCACAGTGGTGCAAATGTAAAAAAGGACTTTAACTAGAAGCACGGGGACAACAGATAGAGTGCTTGGTGAAGAAGCCAAGATGGGCCATCATGACAGAAATGATTATGCCATGAGAAGACAGTAGCTGAAGACCCACTTTGAAGACCCAGGTTTGTCTCCTGATACTGAAATACAGCACATTTTCAAATCACCCTTGGATGGAAGAAGGGGAGGGTTTGAGACAACTGCAAGTAAGAAGCAGAACAAAAACTGAGCTGAAGTGATCGAAGTATAATCAGTTTAATTTTCAAGTACAACTGTGAAATCAAAGTGCCTCCCATCTGAAGCATGTGGTGAGAAGCCACCTCGAGCCCACTCATATGGTTCATGAGGTCACCAGAAGCCCCAGCACAATTACATCTTTCTGTCAGAGCTACTTATTACTGAAGCACACCACATAATCTTTTCTCTTGGCTTGTAACTACTGGTATTTCAAGAGGCCTACAAACACACTGTTACTTTAACAACTTTTGAGGAAAAAAGAAAAAGGAAAAAATAAAAAGAACAAAAACAACAAACCAACCAACCAAAAAAACCACCCACACCAAAAAGGAACCCCATAACCAAAAAACAGGAGAGATTGTCCATCTAGTAAGTCTGTCTCCAAAACACATGTTTATGACATAGAGCCCAGTTTCTGTGCTCTTACACTGATTTATACTGTGGTGTGTAAGTGCATCACAGCATTACACTTTTATAGAAGCTGTCTGTCTTCTTTCCAGTTTTTAAGGGAAGCTCTGATGCCTCAGTAGCCAAAGGCTAAGCCAGATAAATGCAATGTTTTCAGTCCTGAATCAAAGATATTGGACACATAGGGCATCAGGTACCATGGTGAGGCACTACGACAGACAGACCCTCCTGGTCGCACACAAATGCAGCAGTCGAGGTTCGGTCAAAAGTCTTTGTAACAGAAAAAAGAAAGTACTAGAAGGCAAGAACAAACACTTGGTTGAAAGCACACAAAGCATGATTACTGTGTTCAAAGGAAGGGTTAAATTCCTATACATGATGTGACAAGGTGAGCAGCTCTGGTGCGGCACTATCCGCACATAGAGGGTTTTTTAAACAAGGGAAACCTCTGGGGGAGCTGAGAGAGTCACTGGGAGCCTGTAAGCTTGTGTGACAGCAATCTGCAAGACCTGAGTGGGGCCTGAGGCAATGGTGGCCGAGCCCCTCATCCTTTCCTCCCCAGGTATAGAAGAAGCTTTTACGGAGTGCTAGGGACCAGGGTGGGCAAATAGGGCACGGTGTGGCAGTTCACATGGGAGGATATGCAGGAAAGTTTACAAACAATGCCAAGTTGGGCAGGAATGTTGATCTGCTGGAGGGAAGGAAGGCTCCACAAAGGATTTGGACAGGTTGGATTGATGCGATGAGACCAAGGTGGCCAATGGCATTCTAGCCGTTATCAAAAACAGTGTGGCCAGCAGGACCAGGGCAATGACTGTCCTCCTGTCCTTGGCATTGGTGAGGCCGCACCTCAAATCCTATGTTCAGTGTTCAAGAAAGACATTGAGGTGCTAAAGTGTGTCCAGAGAAGGGCAAAGCTGGTGAAGAGTCTGGAGCACAAGTCTTAAAAAGTAGTGGCTGAGGGGGAGCTGGGGTTGTTCAGCCTGGAGAAAAGGAGGCTCATGGGGGACCCTCTTGCTCTCTACAACTACCTGAAAGAAGTTTGTAGCCAGGTGAGGCTCAATCTCTTCTCCCAAGTAAGAAGCAACAAGACAACAGGAAACAGCCTCAAGTTGCACCAGGGGAGGTTTAAATTAGACATCAGGGAAGATTTCTTCAAGTAAAAGGTTGTCCAGCATTGGAATAGGCTGACCAGGGAACTGGTTGAGTCACTAGCCCTGAGGTATTTAAAAGCCACATAGCTGTGGCACTTAAGGGACACGGTTTAGCAGGAGACTTGGCAGCACTAGGTTAACAGTTGGACTTGATGACCTTAAAGGTCTTTTCCACCCTAAAAAATTCTATGACAAGCTCACCCTGCAAAAACCTTAGCCTGAGGTTTTCCTTTTGGCAAATGCCTATTGATTTCATCTTCAGTGTAAAACTTCATGATCTGGCCCAAAGACAGCCCACAAAGAGATTACAAGGTCTGATTTGAGGGCATATTAATGACAACATGGATTGAGTTTACTTAAATTAGAACAGGAGCAAGCCTACCCCTAACCAGACTAAAAGCCTGAAACCCAAAAATCTACAGAGAAAAGTGTGCTTCAACTGGAAAGCACAGGAAAAAAGTGGAGAAATCACTTATGGTTACTTGGGATATGTGTAACTACTTCCTACTAGCACTGGAGGGTTATGAAACCGCAGGAGGGGAAAGCAGGCTGGATAGGTGGGAGAAAACCATGCTCAGAAGAGCGTGCAAACACATCATACAAGCTGTAGCCAAATGACATGTCTCCTAAGCTGCTGTTTCATTTTGAAATAAATTAAAATTTACCTGATAGTACGATGATATTTGGATCCCAAAAAAAAAAGCAAGTGGGAGGATGGGGAAACAGAGAGGTGGATTTGTTTATTACAGCTTAGAAAGAGGACAGAGGGAAGCTAGATTGGCAGTGACAACATAAAATGCTGCACAATCATATACAAATAGTTTCTTTTTAAAAAAGAAAGAAATATATGCTTTGCTCATGGCCACAAAAAGCACTGCACTCAGCATATTTATGGTCTGTGTGTTAGTTTTCCACATTAAGATGACTGCCAGTGCCTTCCAGGGCTTTGAAAACTTAAACTCTCAGTGGAACCCAGCTTCTGCTGATTTACGTTTGCATCATCTAACCTCTGTGAACCTACACCAGTATCAATGACTAAACTGCTCTGAAATAGGATTGTATCATTTCTAGCACTAGCAATGTGTGTAAATATTGGACTTAAGTCCAGAGCAGTTCAGCCAGAAAAAAATAACGCTGTATTTAGCCAGCTGGAACTGGAAACAATACCTTTTTTTTTAATAATGCACAGAATTTACTGTCGCAATTTCCTAAATTGACATAAATATGTGTTACTATGAACATTTTTATACATGCACATGTATTTACTGTATTTTTAATGTAGGAATGTTAGGGATGCTTATGTCTACCCATACCTGCATTTTCAGAACCCTTGCATTTTCTGACCCTTGCAATGAGTCAGACATTTCATACAAAAGCCATCTTGAGCCAAATACAAAAAATAAAAAAAAAAAAAACCAAAACCAAACCAAACCAAACAAACAAACAAACCAGATCACAACAACCTCATCTTTCATTACAAAAAAACTCTGTACTCAAATTCCAAGCATATCAGCCTGTTGAATGTAAACCTGTGTAAAATTCATTTTCTGGAACTGAAAGTATTATCTAGATCCTGCAGTAGTTTTTCATCTATCAATTGTCCTTGGTTCTGCAAGGAGAAAGAGTCTGACAATGGCCACGACATGCTCCTTGGAGATTAGGCCTCTGGGGTTCATCTGATTCAGTGCCTGCCTTCTGCCAAGCTGCATCCTCTCTGTGTGTCCATCAAAAACCACTTCACTGGCCCAGAGACCTTGTCTGGAGGGCTGCAGTATGGCATATATTCCCAGCCCTTCATACCTAGGTCCTTCTCTCTTGACCTCTAATTGACTTTTCCGACAGGGCATGGCTGCACTCATCTCCAGAGCCATCACATTCCACATTGGCACGGAGAGAGCAGTTGGTTGCGTACCTTCCACTCTTGCACTATTTTGGTAACCTCGCTGGGACACTTATCTATCAAGCAGAAAGCACACTATATATGGGAGAATCTACCAATGCATTCAAGTCTTCCAGCCCGTAAGAAGCAATCTGATCCCATCCCACAGCATCAGCAGCCAGTAAGTGTAACTTCTGTTACAACAGCTGACAGACTAAAGCAGGAGTATCAGCACGCCAGGCAAGGAGATCCCCAGCAGGTGCTTTCCTCTGCCAGTTGTTGCACGAAGGGCAAGAATGTTTCCCCGGCCCCAGTGCACTGCCGGTGAGAAAAATACTTCCCATCACCCTCAAGAATGAAGCGTGCAGCACGGCTTTGGATGTCAAGCTAAAATAGTTCCTTTCAGCATGGAGTGTTAGGTCCCATCCCTCCCCGCATGCAAGTAACCCTGCAGCATCTTTAAACATGGGGCCCAAGCCAGCTCCAAACAAAGTCAACAAGAGCTTTTCTAATGACATACCCAAAAGCCGGCTCGGACTACCAGTGACCATTCATGCTGTTTATGAAGGCTGGAGGAATAGATGGACTTTTACTGGTCAGTCATGACCAGCCTAACCAAGCACTAACTCAATAGACACAGACACCCTTCTATATGTACCCAAAACAGCCTTGCCTGTTTTGACAACTGCAGTTCAGTTTCAGTTACTGGTAACAAGGAAGTAAACGTAACATAGCATATTAAGTAAAAATAAAACAACCTTTTCTTCAGATCCTCTCTTGGTAAATTTTTTCCTGCAAAGCGGAAGGAGGTTAATTTTTGCTTCATAGCGGAATTATAAAGGCACGCATATTAACACTTTTATTCTATTTTTCTTGCCAAAGCTGCCATTTCTCATAAGCTGTATTAAACCCTAGGCTCTGAGTTTGAGAAGATGGTGCTGCTCAACACTGTGAAAACAATAAGACTGTGCGTATGGCTGTGCAGCATCCCCTGCCCTGCTGGAGCTAAGTAAATTATAACCTTCACTACTTTCAGAGGAACAGTCCCAGCTGCAGAGAAATGATTCTTTCAAATGACAATATAAAATGATACAGTCAAGCTGCCTGATTTCATTTCCAGAGAGATTTTCTCTCGGGATGCAATCTGCTTCGAAGTAGAGGGAGTTATCTGAACACTGCATCAGAATACAGAGGATAGAGCTGTCAGCAGTGGTTTTAGTCTCTTGCAGAGAGCATTCCTCAATATATGTGAAAACAACTCACACATAATTACTGAAAAGGAAAAGAGTCACCTCAAATGTTTTTCTATGTCCCTGAAAGGCTCTCTTGAATAAATATTCTTTCATTATATTTCAGCTGTTGCCACTGAAGTAGGCTCTGAGGGCAGGATTTAAACTCAGGGCTGTGGGAGTAAGGGGGGGAGCATCCCACCACAAGGAAAATAAAATCTGATTTCCAGTGGACCCTATTTGAACCCTCAGTGCTCCATCACACCAACATCCTGCAAGGTGGTGTCCCCAACTCTGGTCTCTATAGCTCAAAACATTGAGAGTGCTCTGCAACTGCATCAGGCCTCAGTATCTCAGAAAAGTCTTCATCTGTGGGTCCTACAAAAACCTTCAGTCTAACAGGGACGCCCATCCTACACTTTGCTTGAAGTAAGATTAAGGAGCTTAAGAAGATGATAACAGATAGAAATATTCACTGCAACTGGAGAAAATGTTGAGAAGAAATGTAATGTGGAGACTGGATGAAGAAACCAATCCCCAGCACCAGGTGAACCTGAAAGAGTCTCAAGGTGCCTGACAAAAGCTGCCCAGCAAGAAAGTCCATCTTATAGCAGAAGAAAGCCCCACAGCTGACTTGAAGAAGTTTGTCTGCTGTCGCTGGGGGGTTTTGTTTGGTTTGTTCTGGGGTTTGTTCGTTTGTTTTTTGTGGGGTGGGTGGGGGGTTAAAAGAGACTAAGCACAAAGACATTCTCACAGTAGCTGGTTGAAGGAGAGAAAAGAGGGGGGGAAAAAAAAAAAATCAATCTTCCCATTTCTATGCCCACATGTTTTCAGCCTTGGTGTAGACCTGGTCTGACCAGGAAGATGATGTTCCCTAATTTCATGAAGAAAGACCACTTTCCTACACACACAGGTTTGTCCTGACTCTTCTACACCACCAGAAACACTGTGTCCATCCACCTCTGCCTGTGAGCAATCAGCCACCCTGCCACCAGCAGCCAGGCTTCACCAGGCAGCACAGCACATAGGAGCTATTTTGGCCATCTTGAGGATAGGAGGACTAGGCAGGCGTCCATCCCAGCCAGGGTGTTCAGCTTAGGAGGCACAAGGAAAGGGAACTAACAGTAGCTGTCTCACATGGTTGAAGGTTATGCTGTACCTAGTGGCACTACCAGGGAGAAAACAATTGTCCCTCCTGCTCCTATGCACCAGCAAATTCCCTGGGGTCACAGCCAGGCTGGCCAGTGCTCATGGAGGGCAATATTGGCAAGATGGGCTGATAGCAGAGAAGAATACAAGTCAAATAGCTATCACATCTCACTCACTTACCCATACAGACACAAACTGCTTTTTGAGTCAAAAATCTCCTTCCAGTCAGTGAGTTTGCTGAAATAACTGGATAATTGCACACCAACAAAGCAACAGTGTTACAGGTATTTACTAATATCTTCACTGACATTTCATACAAAACATTTTGCAGTATTACAAATGAATAAGAAAAATCCTACACTATCAACCTATATTTACAGCAGCCTCTTACAGGCACCACTGGCTTTTAGTTTCCAGTGTAAGACATAAAACAAGGGGTTGGGCTGCTTTATACTGTGAATAACATCAGAGAGTAAACCTACCTGTTTGGCATGTGTGAAAAGGCAGATGCTACCAGACTCAAATAGGAAGCCTACAAACTCTGTTAACCCCTGCTGGAAATGACTACTGGGCTTGGGATAACTCTTTTCCAAGAACAACTCACTCATCACTTAATCTTCACCAGCTGTGAACACCCTGGAACAGGGGATGTGATCTTTACAGGATGCAAGCATGGAGGAGTGACTAGAGGGGCCATAGGGCACATACTATCTGCAAATGCACCTGAAATGTGAGGTCATTTGAAAAGAAAATAGCAAGTCTTTGCTGGCACCCTGGCCACAATCCTCAAAAGCCCTAATTTCTGGGCTTAGCACTTGTCTCTCCATGCCATTAGTTTTTTTTTCCCCCGTGAGCATAACAGGAAAAAAAAAAAAAGGGCAGCAAAGCTTCCCTTGACAGGTCATTCATGCAACGGAAGCACTAGGAATTAACCCATCCATGACAGTGGTGGGAACGGGTTGAGAAGGGTCTGTTAAAGCTGGAAGCACACCCAAGCACCAAAGCAATGGATCAGTGGTGTGCCCCCTCAGCCAGGAAACAAGACATCTAACATCATTTCCTCTTCTGCTTTTCCAAGTGCTTTGAAAAATGGCATATATTTAAGAAGAATACCATTGCCAAAGTGATTTCAGTTTTAAGCTGCATGACAGAAGAACATACAGTAAAGCTGAAGTGAGACTTGCAGCCAAAGCTTGTTCCTACTGGCATAACCAGTACCAATACCAAGAAAGGACCTGGGTTTCTTTCCCAGGCTGCCTCAAGTACAAACCAGCTGATTTTACCCCAGTGCATAGAAATGCTAAGCAGGTCCACTTAAGAATGCATTATTTGCTCTTGGACATATTCTCTTGTAGTCCTGGAAGGCAAATAACAGTTGATTTCTGCAGTACATCAAACTGAATACTCGCATTTGATTAGCTAGTTATGTGAGGTATCCTCAGGCTTTCTTTGCTCCCTCTGCATTTTAATAATCTCTTTTTAATTTCTGTCTGATGGTTATTTTCACCCCAAGTGTATTAGTAACTCCACACACCTATGCTAATTCCCACACTGCAAGCAGCTGCCAATTCTTCTTCATTCTCCTGGTCTTCCTATGCTTTCCATCTCACAGTTGCTGCCACCATGTGAAAAGCATGCCCAATTTGCCATCTTCAGATAACGGTATTATACACTTTACTCTTACTTCATCCAGGCCGCTTGTTAACACATAGAAAACTTCACAGAGAGAGTGTCAACATTCTTTCACACTATACAGCCACATCTCAAGATTTTTCACAGCTTGAGCATAGATCTGCTTGAACTATGTAACCAATCCATTACTGCCATTCAAAAAGCAATTTTTTAATCTTAATTTTCTACAGAATGAAAAATGTAATGCTAATCTTGAAATAAAATTATTATTTGTACTTTAATTTTTTAAGTATGTGAGTATTTTTTCAGATTTTGCTTAAAGCCCCTGGTGGTGCATGCAATTCCTTGAAGCATTCTTGCCCTACACCACAGGAAAATAAACTACATTTATCCCCTGCAAAGTCAATCTGCACACCAACAATAGACACCCTAAGCCTGCTTTTCTTTTAATATGTGAAACTCTGACCTCAGATGTATATGCAAGGTTGCTGCTGACTTTAATGAAGACAGGAGCATATTTAAGGGCAAAATTGAGAATAAAGTCTGGTTTTCTTCAATATTTTATATAACTACTCCACCAGATTCCTAAGAGCCTTTTTACTCAGGCTTCTGTAATGAGCTTTTCGGAGCTACACCTTCCAGTAAAGCCCTTTCCCTCTTGGCTCTGAATTTCAGAAACCTTAATTTAGCTCAGCATATAAACAGCAACTCCAGAGACCACTTCTAATCCCACATATTCTTGTGATGCCGCTTCGTAGCACGTTGCTCTTTCACAGCCTCTACACATCCATTTGCTGCAGCACACTGAACCAATCCCAGCCGGATATTCCGCTCCCCAAGGATCAGGCACGTAGGGAAGCTTTAGGGCATGTGCCAAAACCGCAGGTAAAGCAGGGATTTGCACATGATACTGCTCTTCAAAGATGATGAGAAACCTTGACTCAGGTGGTATAACCGTCTCACAAGGCCAGCTCACCGCACAGAGCTCATCTAGAGGGGTAACATCGTTCCAGGACCTTGCCACCAGCCAGCAGACATAAAGTATAGTTCCTAATATATGCAAATAACTTCAGATGCTGAATTTTGAGAAATAATAAACCAAACAAACTAAAACACAGTCAGATGTAATGAAATCTCTTTCCGAAAGACGCTCCTCTGAAAGTGGCACTGCTAGATTTACATTCCTTCGTAAACCAAATCCATGTTCAGCCTTACCCAGTCCAATTCTACCCCCATGCCAAAGGCACAAACCAAGGATCATTAACACAAGGTGGAGTTTCCTCTCAAGGGCGTTAATCCCAGGGCAGATGAGGCGGAGATCACCGCTGTTGGATGGCTGCTCCCTCAAAGGGTCCTGTTCCCTGCCAGCAACCACAGAGGGATGAGACTATGGTTACTCGGGCAGACTGCAGTGTGTCCTCACACCCCTTTGCTTTGGTCTGAGGCACAGACTATTGAACTTCCCCAGCTCCCTGCTTTCTGCCTCCTTCCTTATTTGCTGCAGCCACCCAGGGCCTGGGCCAGGCTCTGGGCAGTTCTCCCAAGTAGCAGCTTCAGCCCCGGCGCTCTCCCAAGCTCACAGGGAGCACAGTCTCCACCTCTGTTCCACTACTCCTGACTCCCAAAAACATTCCCCTCCTTCTAAAACACTAGACAAAAACAAAGCTTTCCCTGCTCACAGGGCAATGGCAAGGAAGCAAGATGGGTTTCTCCCAGCAGCACAAACCAAGGGAAGCCCCTGAATATGTCCCAGGCACATGCGGCCATACACAGTTTTGGCTCCTGGGCACAGGAACAGCGCTCGCTTTAGGAAGTATTTTGGGTTTTGTAGATGCCTGCTGGTAAGAAAGCATTTCTATTGTGCAGTAGGGTGGGACAGTGAGCAAGAGCCCTTCATCACGCAGCACAGCTTGGCACTTTGCTCCCTGTTTTCTGGGTGGTAAGCCAAGGAGAGAGAGACTGGGCTGCATTACATTTTAAGTTATAACCGTGGCATGGCGGAGAAAAGAAATGTGTGTTTTTTATTCCTCCAGCTCCCTGCCGTAGTTTCCATTAGGCACAGAAAAATTCAGCTAGCACAACCATTTCCAATTCAAATGCTCCTGCTGTGCCCTCACCAAGACAGCTCCCCAAGGAGAAGTTTCACTATTGCTATTGACAGAGACTGATAATGAAAGAATAAACACCATACTATCTCACTTTCAGGTGTTCAGCCAGATGGTTACCTGAAATTAAAAAGCAACCCAACATTCAAAAGTCCACCACCTTTTTCCAAAATGTTTGTGACCTCTGCATCTGATTTTGCACGTGCTTCTTGAGATGAAGGTTATTTGAAAGACTTACATTCCAGGAAACATTGCAAGTGCACAGGTTATTCACAGTGCTGCTCGCACAGGTTAAAAATAGCAGCACATAACACGATGCAACACTGCTGTCCAGCTCTCACAAAGCAAAACTCACAGGCAAGGTGAGAAAAGATTAAGAAAGTGCAACTGAATTACACATTTTATTTCATTAGGTAGATCAAATGCAAGATCTATATTCAAATCCAAGAACTATCCAAATGCCAGACTCATCACAATGTCAAGGCATTGCCCACTTGAATCTGACTGATACTGACATCACCTCAAACTCCCACTGCATAAAGGAACTTCAACAAAAGACACAAGACTCCATGACTTACTAATCTGCAGCCCTGTTAAGCTGTGGATAAACTAAGGCACAGTCAGGGCTGGAAACTGCTAGGTGTTAAATAGCTGAGCCCCTTGTTCACACCTCTGAGAGTAAACAGGCTGCTGCCCCACTGCTTACAGGTGGTGCTGAGAGCAGGTCTCCAGGGTACAGCCCCCTGCACTGCTACAGGGTGACCACTGTGCCTGGAGCACAATTTTCACTCACAGGCTGGGACATACACCCCCTCCGCATGGGTGAGGCGGGTGAAATGACCAAAAAGTCACTCAAAACAAATAAAAATTCACGGCTCAACTACTTAAACATTTTTTCATCAGGTCGAAGCCACCAACAACAACCTAGAAGTGATTGCACTTCCATTCCAACAGCAGCCAAGTGTAGAAAATGGTACTGGAACTCCCTGCACTGAAACCAGATGGATGTCCTCAGTTGCAGCCACAACACAAATGTGCTTGTTTTCATCACCAAGAAAACATAGATTGAAAACAAACTTCCAGCACCAATCACCTCTTCTGACTTCAGGGTAATGACAAATGCAAGCCGTGCAGACAAGGACAAGCTCTGAAAGTAATAATTTTAACTCTCTCTTAAATAAACGAGCACACCAGGGACAATTTGAAACCGTACAAAAGGTATGAACCAGCTGAATTTCAGGAAAGGTCTCACTTGGCATTCGGTAGCCTGCTGGACTGAACAGCGGCTGTGCTAGGATAGCTCTTGGTCCTCAGATCTCATCCCACCCCTCATTAATGACACTTTGTGCTGGCTGGCCTCCGGCATGTCACTTAGTCTACTTTCCTGAGTTTATCCATCTATAAAATGGGAATAATCACATTTAATTTCCTTGCAGAGCTGTTATTAGGGTTAATTAGCTAATGTTTGTAAACTGCTTTGAAAAATGTAGGAGTGCTCCCTCTCTCCTCTCTCACTTTCTCTATATATAAATATATGATGTCCTATTATCATAACCATCTGTGCCAGTGGGAAATTTTAATTGCTGAGCTAGCTCTTGGAAAAGACCTGCCATTCTGTAATATATAGGTCAGAGGACTTTGTGAACTGTGAAGGTAACGATAACACATTTCTACAGGAAATGCAATGAGACACGACGTAAAGCTAACTTGGTGCTAGAAGGGAAGTGTTTACTAAAAACCTAAAAGAAAAATCTTGGTGACCCTTTCGCCAAGTACTAAGGAAGGGACTTACAATCTCTCTTTGGAAAAACAAATTTATTGTCAACTAAAATAATTGTGAAAATAGTGACCTGCATTTCAAAATGCAAAGGATGGGATATCCTGAAGGGTAACCTGGAAGAGGTATATGTGAAAGCAATTCCACTGCTAGAGAGAAACAAGTGGGTCAAAATAAACGGCTCCTCTGGCTTTTGACACGAAGCAAGCTCATTCCTCAAATGAGAAAAGAAATGAGTGAGGAAAGAAAAGAAGTTATGAAGTCTGAATATCTGCTGGAGGTAAAATAAGGTATAATGTTAAAGGGACAAACAGTAGGGTTTTTGTTTTGCTTTTAGCTTGAAAGAGTAATGGGAAACAGGTATATGTTTTTACAAATATAACCAAAGAAAATGTAGGCAAGAGAATGGGTCTATTGTTCAACAGGGCAGGGGGATCACATAACAAGAATCCAGACGGATGAAGCACTCAGCAGTTATTTCCTTATGTTCTGTACAAAGAACACAAAAGTATTTAACAGGAGATAAAATTCATAATCTAAAGAAGCCTGGGGGAAAAAAAAGGTAAGAAGAAATGTGAAAGTATATCCATCTAATCAATGTTCCAAATTCTTTCTATAGCAAACACCTATGACTGAAGTCAATCAACTTAAGGGATAAATTTAGCCTACCACTTTACAACTCAGTAAGAGCAAATGACATGCACAGAAGGGATCTAAAGAAACCAAATATATACCAAGACCATAAAACTGCTGTTGAGCAGTCTTGAAGCTCATATGGAACTAGCAAGATACAAGTAGTCTGGAGATAAACAGTTGATAGAAAAAGAGGTATTGACATAGGGATGGGATAAGACACAGAGTTTGGAAATTCCAATCAGCTGCTTTATTAGAAGAAATAAAATTCACAACATAAACCAGCAGAATGCGTAAAAGAAAAGTTTAGAGAAATCTGAATGTCTTCCAAGTGAAAGTGTCTTGGAGGGAATGAATCCTAGATTAATTAAGCAATCTTTACTTCTTATTCTTATGAGATTAGAAACAAACACTGAAGAATGGATTTCAACAATAATCCCATAAACATGAGGGAATGGGAAAGTCCTATGTCTTAGTCTACGCTCAACTACGCTGGTGTAAATCTGGATAACATTCACCTGCTGACACGTATTTATCTCAGTGGAGCTGGAAGCCAAGGCTGAACCAGCCTTGGACTCATCCCTTCCCACTGTGAATGAATGCTCTTAGGAAAGGTGCTAACTTAACACACAAGAATAACTATGGCTCATCCTGGAAAGCAAACTGCCACCCGTGCCAGAGGAGCCATAAATAAATCACTGAGCATGGTCAGACCTCAAGCTGCCAGACGGAAGAGACAGTTATGAAGTCTGATGCAGATGAACTCAAAACCAAACTCAGAATGCCAACTCTCTCCACTGGAGACCAGCATTACCACCGGGAATATGCCTGGAAATTTTCCATCACCTACGCAAATTGAGGATCCACATCTTCTGTTAGTGCGATTAATATGAGCTTAAATAACTCAGATGCATCAGAAACATGGGCTAACTAGCCAGCTGACAACTTACAACATTTAAATATTTTCACAAAATCCAGAATTTTTATTTACGATATTGATAGAAGAGGAATAAGTTTCTACAGCACAACCTTGATACAGAACCAGCAGATCTCTAAATGCAATCATATGAAGAACACTGATACAGGATGTTTTTACAAAACAAAAATTAAAGACCAGAAGCAAATGTCATGATCAAATCATATTTTAAAAATGTGGCAAACAGCACCTGATAGCAGGAAGAGGGGCTGATCTGCATCTGTTCCAGCACTCCTCTTACAGTCTGGTAAGAAAACCCACCTCACTGTGGTAAGTCTGAGGAGGTCACCAGGTGATGGAGAACCATCAACATGGGGGAAAGGTGAGAGCTCCATGCAATAAGCCTGGAGACCAGGGAGACATATACACTCAGGAAGGATAAAACCTTCCAAAAGGCACATTTTTGTGTCAAAGGCTGTAGGCTTGGGGGTGAGAGGGGAACAGAGGCACAACTGGGGAGATGCCACCAAGAAGATCAGCAAGTTCAGGAGGTATGGGAGCTTTGAGGAAATTTATACTTCAGGGAGAGAAGAGGAAGTGGAGTCAATTTACACATAATTGAAAAGTAGCAACATATAGCAGCAAGGTAGGGGGAATAAAACACAACAGATGAAGTCTTAAGCATCTTCAAAGAAAGATTTCTATAGGTTATGGTAAAACAGTACCAGACCAAGCTGCCAGGGTTTGAGCCTCCTGGCACTTGTCCAAACAGCTCCTCTATTGGCACCCTACCTCAAAATTGCTTCTTATTTCACATTGCCTGCACTGCCTGCAGAGGTACTTTGTAAATAAACCAACTCTAATAACACACCAGCGAGCAACAGCTCTCTGCAACATCATTATTATTACTTAATACAGATGATCTTTAAGGTCCCTTCCAACCCATACCATCCTATAATCCCATCATTAAGAACTGTACACTTCAGGAAACTCCCCATCACACCCAACTTGCCCCTCTGCCTCACAGCTGGTGCCTGACACACATGGGAGGGGACTGGTCCTCCACACTACCATGACCTTGGCTTTGAAGGGACACAACACCTGGCATTTCCCAGAGTTTATGCATGACCTGCTCAATAGCTCCGGTAAGCTACGGGGAATTTCAAAGCCAGACCAGGGCTGCCACAGCAGCTGTCGATCAAAGGACCCACAACACAGTCCTTTCTGTTCCTTGGAGAAGTAACTACAAGTGCCTATTGTGTACTCTGTGTTTTTAAAAGGGAGCTTACCTTGTCAAGGCAGGAATGGGAAAATACATTTATTCAGACTCACCCATTCCTTACAGAGTTCATGGCCCTCGTGAAAATACCTTCATCTCCCACCCCACTGCTGGAGATGACAGGCATTTCCAGAGTGATGGCTGAGGGGGTATATTTACAGCACATCGACGCTTAACCTGACTTCTCGTGAAGTCCCAGGCCTTACAGGGGCTATTTCCAACTGTTGTATCAGCAACTCAGAGGATAAGCCTGGTGCCAAGTAGCTTAATCAGGGATTATCAAAAGCTGGGCTGTTCCCCAGGTCTCTTTTCAGCTGCCTTTCTCCACTCCCAGTGAAGTCCCTGGGACTCCTTCTGCTTCTCCGGGAACAAACATCAAGCGCTTTTCCCAGAAAGCCGGGCAATGCAGGCTTAGAAACAACGTCAGGTGATGCACTGGGAGACACGGGACACATGCTATTAAGAAATCTCTGCACAATGGTGCCAAAAGCCAGGTCCTTTGGTGAGAGCGACCTCAGCACATCACAAAACGATCTACAGGGGGGAGGGTACCCCTGCCCCATCAGTCTTGACATCCTACATCTTTGCAATTTGCCATGGCTCTGGTTAAGACTGGAGGCTCTTGCAGGCCACAAGGCTGGGAAAGCAGAGTGCTAAGAAGAAGGAAAAGTCTTTGGAAATATGGTTTTAATAGGTTTGAGCCTGTATCAGCATGTATCTTCCAGTGACAGTACAGGGACTTTCAGGATGGTCACTCTGCCTGTTTAGCCAGCTGTATGGTGTGATAAGGTTTTGAAGTAATTTGGTGCACAATACATATTTGACAATCATTTATGAAGCACAGAAGTGAGTCAAAGCAGAGACAAAAACCACTCATTCCAGACCATTTTCGCCCCCTCCAGGGTGCTGCAGTGGTGATCTGCTTTTTCCCTTCATCTCCCCACCTTAGTCAGATGTTATAGATGTTAATAGCTTATGTCTAACCCACATGACCATGCTCAGTAGATCTAATTTATCAGAAGAAGTTTTGTGGCCCTAGTTAGGAAAGAACTTTTGTGGCTTCTCCCCTGTCTCTGCACAACACAAGTTTCTTTTCAGCTGAAGGATGAGAAGAGGTATCAAGAGAAAATGAAGGCAACTCAGCCATCAGAAGAAACTGCAAAAGCGAAAAGCTACTAAATGCTACGGACACATTTCATGTCATCCCAAAGCAGCAGAACTAAGAGCCTCTAAAAAAAAAGTTATTTTCAGTGGCACTGATACAAACCCAGAAATTAAAATACCAGACTATGGAGTGCATCCTCTTGGCTTGCCAGCCCATAAGGCTAAGGCAATTATTTCCACTCATTTCACCTCTCCACTCACTGGAAAAAGGGTGGATTTGGAAAGAAAGATGGAAAAATGCTGCTAGAAAGAGTAACACTTCAAAATTCCTAAGAACATTTCTGTATATATTATCTCAAAAGGATATAAAATAGTATCGTCACAGCCCATGCTAAGCTGTGCCATCTCATAATATGCAGTCGCCACCGTACAGAACCTGTATCGGGTAGATCAATCACCCAGTGGGGTACCAGGGACATCAGAGCATCCTGGGGCACCACAGCACAGCAGGGACAGCCCGCTGCTGATGCTTTGGAGAGCTTGAGAGGTATAAATAAATAAATAAATAAATAAACAAAGTGTATGGCTAAATACTCCCTTTCCTGTTGCTGTTTGCATATTGTTAAAGGGACAACTCCATTGTTACAGCACTTTACAGATCCCCTTCAAGAATTCACCACGTATACACATACTCGCTTTCCGTTTTCAAACCATCTTCTACTTCTTGATAGGACTGAACTGCACAGCCTGGCATTCCCAGCTTTCCTTTGCATCAGGTTATGATTCACAGCAATACTGGCTACCTGTAACTCTCCACAGCTATGCCTGTAGGCATTTCACATGCCAGGGAAGTCTGCAAATTTGGGGGAATTGCGGGGAGGTGCAGGGGAAGATGGTGGGATGGGAGATTAGCTCTACTTTGAACATCACCTTCTGGCAAATGTTTACCTGATGGATGATACATGTGGAGCACTAGAGACCACCAGCAGCATGAGAATTCCTAATTAGTAACAAATGGAAATAAATTTATGGAATGGGGCAGCCTGTGCTCATACACAATGATTAGTAACATGCTGCATCACGTGTGGTATGTGACACTCCAGCAACCTCCTGTTTGGTGAAAGAGGCACAATTGGACCTCCCAATGCAATGGGTTTGGTTTAAGAAGTTTATTTGAAGGATGTGTCACAGTGACAGTCGAGGAACATCCAAGATGGATGTTACATCTCAGGCAAAAATCCCAAATCAGCTCCACTACTCCTTGCAGCCTGTGGATTTTAAATGAAACCTCATGATCCAAAACCAGAGTAAAGCGGAAACCTGAAGAAGATGCTCACTGGGAGAGCCTGGGAGTACTGCCTTGGACATCACTAGGAAGGTAAATAGCACTGATACAGGCAAAAGGCTGTGTCACAGCCTGCAGTGGAGGACTGACTGCAGAAGGGACATCGCTAGCGGAACAGTGGGAGAGGCAGCTGCCGCTATCACTTCCAGTTAAATGCACTCCAGCTCCTGTTACTGTTGAGTATAGGGGAAAGCACTTATATATGTCTTCTGCACCCACTGATAGCTTTTCAACACTGCTTTCGCCTCCACTATTTACACGTGGAAGTAAGAGAGAGGCGCTGGGAAGACAATTCACTTGTAGAAATGCCTTTCAGAAGCCAACCTTCTTGTTTTCCTGCAGCATAGGCATGGGTAAAAATAAGCAACCAGCCTCGAGAACCGGTGAAGCTCTCAAACACTGAACAGATTTGCTACAACCTCTCAGGGCACCACACAATGCTGATCCTTCACTCCAGGCACCCTTAAAGGAGTGGGAGGAGAACCATGCAGCAGATCACTGTGGGTTTTCACTGTACTGCTCTACAGATACTATATTATATATGGGTGGAAGGGTTTTATCCTCCCCTGTTCTGTGTTTCAATCTCAAAATCAACCTAGCCTTGAGTTTACAGGATGAGGACGAGGGAGGAGTGAACAGGGGCAGCACCTAATATCATATCACCCACTGTAACTGCAGACTTGTAGTTGGCCCAGCACCATCCTAACAAGAAACACGGGATTATCTGACTCAAGACAGAGCCACTACTTGAGGAACAGGAAGACAGAGGGAAAATAATTCCTATGGAGTTCAGCAGTCACAGGGTGACAGAAGATGACTGCAAGGAGCCTCTAGAACTCACTCCATACAGGAATTCAGCCAGTACTTTTGTCACAGGAACATTATTCACTCCTTCCTGCTTCCCTTGGCTTTTTGTTACGGATCACAAACCCAACAGACACCTACAATGACTAAAGAAACAATTACAGGCACGTCACTGAAACACTGCAAGGACCGAATTGTTCCAAATTCACGGTACACCCTCACTGCTTGCTGACGATTATATTTGCTACACACCTGACTCTGTACCCATTGGAGCTGTACCAGCTCACACCGCACAGCGGGGTGGAGCAGCACTGCCTCAGGTACCATCAACACCTTGCAAGGAAACCATGGAGGCAGATGCTGAGCCAGATTTTCAAATGCAAGCAGCACAGTATCATTTGCCAAACCCATGCAACTAACAACTGCATATTTTCCTTTGAGGCATATCAACAGCTGGCCCCACTGAATATGTGATCTCAGACATCTGCTACTCACATTTTGGGGGGGTGCGGAGTGGGTACAGAAGCCACTCACAGCAGTGTTCCTGAGAAACCAAAACTGAGATTAAATTTAGTTGGTCAAACAGATCTCCTAATTTCCACAGTGCTGCTGGCTAGCAGACAGCAATCAATTAAATACAAATGTGGACATTTAAATTTCAGTCAAATTCATATCCATGCAATGCAAACATCGTAACCTCACATAGGCACATGCCCTTTGCAGAGAGGAATAATGATATGCTGCAAGGGAAGAGTCTGTCTGTTTTGCTTCAGGAACAGGTATTGATCCTGACACCCAAATGGCACCTTCTCAGGAGAGCAAAGTTCTTCCCTCTTGCCTATGTATTTTTTTCTGGATAGACATCTTGGCCTGAAGTGCTGTTCAAATTCCTGGTGTCTTTCAAGTGTATGTGTGCAAGAACACAAGGGGCAGTGGTTCATGTTTCCACAGAACAGTAAATTGCTACTCCTGCAGGGATCTACCCTTCTTTGCCACTTTGCCTAACTCCTACTTTCTCTCAAGGAATTACTTACGTGCATGCAGGATAGCAGACAGTGCACAAATCTCCTCAGTTTCCACCAAGTTCAGACATTCACTTTGCACAAGTCAGAATACTTAGCTTTTTATTATTTCTATATAAAGACCATAAATCCCTCCTTCCTGCTCTGGAGGAGCCAACAGGACTTGTTAAGCCTTCTGGTTCCCTCTGCTGCCATAAAAAGGTGCAGAGTTTCCGAATGCAACCAGCTGCTGCACAGAGGCCCTGCTGTGGTCTTGGAAAACATTCAGAGTTCATGCACCTCCTGAGAGAACCTTCCACGGGACTGTGCCAGCCTCCCAGCACTGCCAAGCAGGAGGAGATGGTGCCGGTAGCAGAGGCTTCTGAAGACCCTCTTCTTGGCTCCAGATCTTTGGAAGCAACTAGACTTCAGAAGTGACTGTAGACCCAGTGCATGGGGCTGAAGGGAGCAGTCTAGCTCTGCAAGGGAGATCAAGAACTCAAAGCACTTAAGCTTTTGCTTTCTACTAGGCTTCCATGATACTGTCCTTGAAAAGATTAAAGCTGGGCATTCTGCTCACAGAGAGCTAGACACCAACCAGAGCATCTCCTTAACAGCCCATCAGCATCCCCAGACTCACAGCTAAGAAAAAGAGGAACACAAAGACCCCAACTCCCCAGCATCTCCACACAGTTTCCACCTGGCAGAGCCCAGGGCTGGTGCAGGGCACTGAGCCAGGCCGGGCATGCCAGGAGATGTACCATTTCCATATGTGAAGGCAGTACCCACCCCTACTTTACATCCCTTCCAGCTTCCCAAGAATTGGGGAAAAAGCTCCCACAGTCAGGCAGCTGATGGTACACCAAAATGAGAAGCACCAAACTACCTCCAGAAGCACCTGCCCACTGGTGTTCTCCTGCATGAAGAGTGAGCTGACAGCAGACATCAACATCCCCAGACTGAAATACCTGCACAAGTACAAGGTTGGCTCCTGCATACTCAAGGGAGGTGGTGTTTCCCAACAGCACATTTACACATGTAAAAAAGAGGCAAATTGGCACTAGCTGACAGCTTGTCCAGCACCCAGAGGCAGCAGGACTGCCTGAAATGATTCCCTGACAGAGAACTGCCCGCATTCCCTTAAGCTGCCCTGATAAATGGGTGGCATGACAAAGCAGTGACATACTACATGCTAATGTCCCCACCAGCCATTCATTTTGAGGCATTTCAAGTGTGTGTGCTGCAGGGACAGCTTCCACCAACAGTGGTGCTTCAGACAGAAAGGCTGGTATTGCTGAAAACCATCTAAGGAGAGAAGTTCAAATATAAGATGTTTTTCTCCAACAAGCACACTTCAGGAATAGAAACCACAGTAAAACATAGTGATTAACACAAGTATGTACACATCTTTTCTAGGTCAGCCCCCAATAACTTGAGAAGATACCAGGTCACAGACTCATTTGGTGGACTGATTTTTTCTTTTGTTCTTTTTTTTTTCCCTTTTTTTAAAAACACAGTTATAATGACTTCAGTGGAACTTTTCCACTCTTCAACCACTAGATCTGCCTGATGATATATTCGACCTAAATGAAACTGAAGAACACTTTCTCTTACAGTAATGATTAAGCCTAAGGAACTCACTGCAGGATGTTGTCATCAGATATTAGGAAGCAGAAATTTCGGAATGGTTTACAGCAATACTTGAGGCCATGAAACTAAACTGTGCTTTCATTACCAACTGCGGAGTTTTAGGCTCGGACCTGCTGCTAAAAATCTATAGAGGGCAAGGGAAAAAATCAGCCAGTATTTCCATCCTTGTCTGTAATTTGAAACCACTGAGACATATCTCAGGGTATAAATCACACAGCTCTATAAATAAAATAAATTATGATTTTGTACTCTCTAGAAGAAAGCTGACACCAAATTCATGTAGCGAACCTAAGAAAAAATAAGCCTGGCCCACGGCCCAAGCACATAAGAAGCTCCCCCTTGTTCCCAGGGAGGAAGCTTCACCACCACCATTAGTTTGCCATTCCCTTGGGGACTTAAGGCTACAAGCAGTCTACAATACACTAAATGTCTGTCTGTACAGAGCACCTTCAGGTAATGAGGTAAACGTTTATTAACAGAAAGTGCTACCAGCAAAATTCCTGCAAATCCCCATGAAAGGGAGAGCTCTTCTCAGGTAAGCAAATGGTGAAACTTCCCAGTAAGTCCCAGTCAAATCACATGGATACCTATGACTGTTTCCTCTGTGCTACTTGCAGTGTCCCACTTTTTAAACGCTCACTGTCACTTCTGTGAACTGAAGTATGACCTCTCTCTGGCACATTCTTTTTTAAAGAAAAGCTGCTACATACATATTTAAAAGCAAGTAACCTGCTACCAGAAAATACTTAGTTTTGTATAAACCAATTATTCTCTGTGGCAAAAAGATCAGATAAACACAGTTTTGAAAGTGTGTGGTTATAAAATGATTAAATGTATTATCTGGGCTCTTTTATAACAAATTAAAAGATAAAACTGAACCATTCTTTCATTTCATATCAGGAAAGAAATCTTCCAACAAAAAACTGTCACTTAAAACCTCTTCATGAACATCCTCCTAGTCAGTTTCGAAGTGGGGGACAGAAGTGCACTATAAAGTACATTAAGAAATGTATTGCTTCCTCTTCTGTATCCACCCCACCCCCCAGTAATATATAGCAAAGAAAGCACGAAAACATCCCGCAGTCCACCAATATAAAACCAGCAAAAGCTTTGCCTGCCAAAGACATCAGGATCCTTGGGGGTGCCTATAAACCACAATGTCAGGAGCCAGAGCTGCAGTTCCTGTAAGTCTGTGTCTCCTGTACATGACACAAGCGTGACTGTTCAGTGAGTTCACAAGAAATATGAATGAGCACATGCAGACCTATTTCTCAAAATTCTTGCAAAATGGGAAGTTCCACTTCTTACCCAGTTTCTAAGCAAATGAGATTTACATTGTTGAATGTGCGTGCCAGTTCCTCCACTATCCCCAGCAACCTTCCAGCTCAAGGGCAGCTTTCCACCAACTCTGGCCAAGGACTACAGCATAAGGGATGGCCACTGACAACTGCAAGTGTTATGGAAACCAGAGATTTAGGAGAGACTTTTGCCCCATGGAAGGGAAGACTGGAAGCAAGTTGAACTTTTGTCAGGCACTAGAGAAGCAACACAGCAGTGTGTTGAATGACGCGAAGATAGAAACAGCATTCATCAACCCAACCCAAACATCCTCCACCCCTGGGTTTTGGCCGCAATTAAATAAAGGGTGGAGTCTACTGACTGTCTCAGTAGTACCTCCTGCCTCATGGCTTGCTCAGCCTTCCCTCAGGGCCTTCTCTCCACACTATGCCAGGTTACCACAGAAGGGGCCACTATTTGCCTTTCTCAGTGAGATCAAACCCTTCCCAGAGTGCACAGTGCTCAGGCAAGCACCACCAGCCTCTCAGACAAATTTGGTGATGTTAGAAAGACGACAGACCTCCACCAAGATCTCGGTCTTGTTAACCCCAATCCCATCGGGAAAGACATGGGGGGAAAACCTTGAAGCCCACAGACCCCCCCCATGGCACTTCTCCCCTACATCAGTCCCCACTGTTATCAGAGAGGCACAGAACACAGGTTTAAGAAAGCAGAGCACCGACCTATGATGCACCAGCCACTACATGATGGACAAGGAAACCCCCTCCCATCATTTTCAATTATGAGACCCATTTTTATTTTTCCGCGGGTCATCCCAAGAGAGTGTGGACGATCTCCTTGGACGGAGGAAGTTAAGCTCAAATGCCCTGCATCCACTCTTAACAGAAACTGTTTGCAGCACTTAACTGCAAGAAAGCCGCAATTAATTGTGCTACAGTATCAGTGAACACACTGGTTACATCATTAGAGCCCATTATTTTCCCTCCAAGACATTACATTACTACATTATTGATGCAACAATCCAGTCTAATGAAGTGGTACTTTGCATCCGTCTTTTTGCTTTACACCAAGTTCACAGCACTATAGCCCTGATGCCAAATTCAGTGAGGTTTTGTTTGGGTTTTTTTTTCCAGTAGGTCAAAAATTCCAGTTAACCTAAAAAACAGCTGCACAAAAAGTTAAAACACCTATCCCTAATCACATGCAAAGGCTTGGGTTTCTATTTGATACAACTCAAAATTACAGCTATTTCTAAATATTCTGCTTCAACTGTGAATATTTTTACTTCATCTGGACAGGCTATTTTCAGAAAGGCATTCGAGAGAGATTATGCCAGAAAGCAGTAAATTAGCAAGCAAGCTGCTTACATAAATACTGAACTTCTTTGAAGTTAAGGGGAAAGAAAAGGAGCTGTATCCAGAAGGTCACCACTCCTAACGAAGAGAGCACATATGAAACCCAGGGAAGGAAGATTTGCCCATGACAAAATTGCAAATGAAAACCTAGAGAAGTTATCATGAAAGGAGCTCAGAACAGCAAGCTCTTACTCATCCACAGGACTATTGAAAGGAATAAAGTTTATTTGCAGGATACTGCAGGAAGCAGCCTCAGTTTACAGAGCACCCATCAGCAGCAAATGGCTCTGCAGCACAGAGGCCAGAGGAACACCCACCACATCTTACAGAACACCTGGGAAGGCTGCCCAAGCAAAGCTTTGACTAAAACATGAACCAGTACTTCCTCTGCAATTATTAATATAAGATGGAGTATTAATATAATCTTTAGAAACAGTCTCCATGTGCATAATCCCAGCACGTTTTTTCCCAGTCACTCCGTGCAGTATACAGCTCCACAAATGCCCAGTACATGTTGTGAGAAGAAGAGCTACTTTAAATTTACTCCCTTCAGTGTTACATCCCGGCTCTCTGCAAAAAATTCAGCAGCTGCTCAGTTCCCACTTTGCCACTCGCTCCCTAGCATGGTGCAATCACAGCTTCCCCCCCACTGGTGCCTCCTTTCTGGGCCAAATAACACCACTCTAGTTGACTATCACCATAGTGAAACAGTCCCCTTGGGGCCCCCCAAATTTCATTATCTTTTCCGCTATTTGTTCTGTTCTTTCTCTTTCTGAAAATCAGGCTACTAAAACTGAACAAATTACTCCAGGCTCAGAGGATGCGGGGTGCTGAATTGTTCTCATTTTCCTTATGCTGTGGCCAACATTCGTGTGTTTAAATATCAACAACTATTTCAGTGTATACGCAATGCCAGCAGCACCACAAATCTTTACAGGGACAAAGATCAGAACCCAGTGATAGTCCTCAAGTCACAGTCAAGGGGGGGAGTAAAATAACAAGTCCTCATTTTCCTAACCCCTCTTCCCTCTAAATGCTGTCCTTGTCCCCAAAAAGGATGTTTTCCCCTGGGGCTCATCCAACTCAGACTCTATCAGACTACAAAATGTGTGAATCCCAACCTAGTGTGCCCACACCACCTTCTCACTCCAGATAGGAAATGTCTTGCCAGCACTGTTGGAAGTATGTAACATGGACTGTGCAAGCAATCAATGATACAGGTCTAAATCTGCTCAGCAGCCAGTTTTGTAGCCAGTTTTGCAGTTTGGGTGTGTTTGCGCTGTTTGCAGGAGAAGCAGCTATTAAGCAGGCAGCAGCACTCCAGGTAAAACTCCAGGGAGTCCCAAAGCATAGCCCTAGGCTGGGCAAATCAGGGCTGTCTAATCTCAAGGTGACAAAGGCAGGGGTAAGAGCTACAGGGTCCCATTCAACCCAAAACCTTGCCTTGGCTGTGCCTTCTCCCTCCAAATGAAAGAAGTCACTCGCAATAGTGGCTAATGCCTGAGCATCCAAGGCCAGTCCAAAACCTTAAAAAACACTTTGTGACTCACCAGCTTCTGCCTCACACCTCAAGAAGTCTGTAATTAGAACCTCACCAGCCCTGATAAGGCAGTGTTTTCCCATCCATCTGATAACTTTGAGTCTCTCCACAACCTCAAGCTCCATCTCATGCCTTTCTCTCCCCATGACATCCCTGGTCAGCAGAGAGGAGGCAGAGTCGGCAGACATCAGCATCCCCATCTGCTCTGGTGGTTTGAGGGCTCTCATCACCACAGGTCTCCTTATAAAACCTGCCAATTATCTCACTCATATGCAGTTTCTACGTGCTGAAGAGAGGTGACAGCCCATATCCTTCCTGAAGATCAATTAGACTATCTGTACGCTTAAGGGGGAATAAGCTTTGGGTAGGGTATTTTTCTCTTGTTGTATTTAATCTTCCTTTAGAAGCACTCAGCCACCTGAATTTTAACTGCTGATGCATGTCAGACAGACAGCGTCACCAACTTACTTATCTTGCCTCCCAGCTTTCTGCAGCAAGAACATTGCTACCTAAGTTCGGCATCCTTTGCATTATATAGGTGTTTATCTCATTCCTACATTTAAACCTGTAAAATATTTGAAACCACTCCTCCTTGTCTTACCCATCGTTTACCAAACATGCTCTTTAAGATGGAAGCAAGGCATCATATGCATTCACATAGGCAGAAATTTTTCATTAAAAATAGTCCGCACATTGCTGGTCTCTGCCCCTGTACTCTCTCAGCTCGCAAAACTGTTTCCAAAAACATTTGATGCATAAGGCAATCCTTTTGTGAGCACGTTGTGTAACGAAAAACTAGTTAACAGGTAAAGCACAACAGCAAAGCAACAGCAGGTCCTAACTACTGAGGGACAGCTATGTTTGGGTTTTTTCCATGCATATTTTGAGACTCCTCCTGCTCCTTACTGAGAGCATGCCAGATAATTAAACTGGACGTCTTATTTTTAAAATCTAATTTACTTTTGAAAACCTACACTGCTGGGCTATTTTTAGGATTTTTCTTATGTGGGCCAGCGGAAATAGGCTAGCCAGGTAGCACAGAGCCTCACAGGCTGCGCTGAGCAGTCTTTAAAGCTGAACACTGCTCATCAGTAAAACAATAGGAAAAAAAATCCTTTCAAATTAGGAATAACTATCTGCACTAAAGTACTGATACTCATCTTCAGTTTTGCAAAAGCTTATCTTAAGCAAAACTAAATCTGGGCCTACAGCTTTGACTCGGGAGTTTCTTTAATTTGTTATCAAATGTAAGAGCTTATCCTGGTGTTTGACAGGCTGTCCTTACCATCAAAATCAGTGGGAATGTTGCCCAGGCAAGGACTACAGGATTGGGTTTAACAGTGCCTTTGGAACACCTTGTATCATACGCTGCTCTGCGCAAAATGTACACTAGAGAAATAACAGAAGTAGCACAAAGATACTTTTTCCAAAGTATTGAGTTTTGTGATCCTTATTTTATAAACTTCAAGTGAAATAGCAGCATCAGATAGCTGCATCTAGACCCTAGCAGTTGTCTTTTCCATACAGCAACCCAGAGTAAAATAATAGACTATCCAGACTTACAGTGAATGAATGATTCAGTCAAGCTAATTTCTGTGATACGCTGGCACGCAAAGAAATGCCCCTGCATTACAGAAAATAAATCTTCTTAGCATTCTCCACAAAAACTCATCTCAGTAGGTACCCAGAATGACTCTGACCTCTGAAATCTTGTTCATTTCTGCTGGCAGCACTTCCCAGTGAAGGGCTGGGAGCCCAGCATCAGTCCCCAGGCATCCAGTCCACCTCCCCGGCAGCAGCTTGCCTTGCTGCCGGCCACTTTCACTGCTTACAGGTGACAGAGAAGTGAAGATGCTTCATCTGGGGCAAAGGACCTGCAGTGTGAAGAGTGCATATGGCCCACAGCCCCACAACCTCCATTTTTATAATCCCCTGCCAGGTAACATCCCAGAGAGGGGCTTGCAAGACTTACTCAGCTCTTTGCAAGAAAAAGTGCTCCTCATTCACAGCCAAACACAACACATAACAGCAAAGGCACTACAGCCCAACAGCATTTATCCAAAGCTACCACAGGGCCAGAGAAACTGCAAAACACTGCAGGATGCAAAGTTTCCTTCAATAATTTGACTGACTCAAAAATGCAAATGCATTCACCATACCTCTGCTGCAACCCTGGCCCTGTTCACTTCCCCCACCTGGGAGCAATATTCCACAGCAGTGAAATTTAAAAACAGGGTGGTTTTATTCATTTTAAAGCCTCAGACTTTTGCAGGTCCAGGTGCTACTCCACAGCACTTGAGGACAGAAATCACATCCTTGAAGAGGCCTCTTCTCTAATCTTCTCGGGGGGTCCTATTCGTCTACTCACTCACCAGCCTGTCCCAAGACCTTTATGGCTGCCTGAGTCCATGTGCTGTTCACATGAGCAAGACCTATCCACACAAGAGCTCCGGAAAAGCCACGTAAGGCTGTGAATTTGCTGACCCAGAGGTATTACCAGTCCCTCACAGCTCAGCTGCAACGCCTCCGTGTGCTCCTATCTTCTGGCGAGCATCCCAGCCTCCCACACATCCTGCAGCACTGATCCTTCCCTGCACTTTCGCTTTCAGCTGCCTTACCACACCAGAGAAAGAGCTTATACCTGTCTCCCACGCTTCCACGTATCTTTTGAAGAATTCCCATTATCAACATCCATCCCTGCCTTAAGCACAACGGTAGGAAGAACTCAGTCCCCCAGCATCACACCGGCGAAGTCCCCACCAGGCAGACCTGTTAGACTCACCGACAAGAGTCAGCCACACACCACCAACACATGTGGATTTACACCAGGTGTAACACAGCGCTTTTAAATGGCCTTGAACCAACTGAGCTGAACAAGTCCTTCCTCCCTTACCCACCTCTGCCAGTTTGATTCATCAGGGGCACGATTAGCCCCCTACAAGGGATCTCATTTTCTTCCTGTTCCTTATTACCAATTCAGTATTGTTTAAATCAAGTCAAAGCCAATTTCTTTTCCTTATCAGTGATGAGCCAAGATAATCCCTGTGGGAAACTTCAAGCATCCCAAGCACCATTTCAGCTGATCCATGTAGTTACTGCAGGATGCAACAGCGCTCTTACCGTATTATGAAACCTCCTGGGTTGTTTCCAGAAATGACTACACCAAAAAATGGTACTGCTTACTGTGAACTCAGCCTAGGAATCAAGGAAGAGATTCCTAGATTCCATCAAGGTAACAGGTACCTCTTCAACAGAGACCAAGAAAATGGTCATGTCCTGTAAGCCACGCTGTACAACTTTCTCTTCACCCACAAACTGCCATGGTAAGGATCAAAAGCATCAGTTCAGTGTATAAGGTTAAATTAAAACAATTGAGATGAGCCTCACTAAGGTGTCAGCGTAAGTGCCTGTGCCCCATCCATGCTGCTGAACTGATCCACACCAATGATGGTTTCTTGTTCTTCAGCTGCTCCCAGAAACATACCCCTTATTCCTGCTGTCAAAATGAGCCAACAGCTGCCTTCTCACTGACTCATTTCACCTGACCAACAGCCTCCTCTCTTCTGTTTCTACAGGGGAGAGATGTAGCCTCCTGGCCTAATCAGATGGCCAAGAGTGACTGGTCATCAGATTGTATCTCCTCACAACCCACAACAGCAGGATTGCTGTATTACCTTCTGGGAAAACGGGAAGCTTAGGTGCTGCCAGACAAATGTGGTCACTGATAGAAACTCTTTGTTGTAGGAAATCCCAAAGAGTGAGGATGGACCAAGAGCCCCATGTGAGGCTTCAGCAGGCATAGTCCTTTATAGTGTCCATGGTTTTTTTCAGGCTGCCCAACTGAACACCTCTGGAGAGGTAACCAAAAGTTAAGATGGCCACACAAGCCCTGGGGTCATTTTGACTTCATCTGTATGTCTTTTAAAATCTTTAAAATACTTACCAGATGAATAACAATTACAATTACTGATTTATATGGGGATGGTGCAATACGTTTTCAGTCAGGAAATAGACAAGAACAAGAGTAAAAACAGATAGCAATCCCTACTTCTTCCTTATGCCTTGCTGAAGCATCCTACACCCTGGACAAAGGAAAACATCCTGTAGACAAAGCCATGAGTGGGAGTGCTGGGACAGAGAGACAGGCAGGACAGCACCACTGCTGGGGCTGGACAAGTCAGCCCCGCCTGGGAGACGGAGAAAGGCAGCAGGAAAATCCTGAAACTGGGAAGAGACTGGGAAAGTGAACAGGCACTGATGCACACAATGAAGATCATACAAGAGGTTTGGGAGATGAGAACATTGGAAAAATCAGCTACAGGAAACAGCTCCCTCCTCCTCTGGTGTCATCTAATCAAGCAGGGCTTTCTCCTTTCACACCTTAATAGGGGAAAAGCTGAGAGAAGACCATAAAATTTTTTCTTCTAACTTCTGAGATAGGAGAACCCAGTCCCTGACCAGAACAAGGGAGAAAAGGTTCAGGCAGCAGATGCCCCCAGCCACTGCACTACTGGGTATTTACTTTAGACAACATCGAAGATTTATGACCGATAATCATCTGTTGGTATGACACATACTGCAGAAACACCAACACACTAAGTGTGGTGTCTTTTTCATTGATATTAAGTTTGAGCAGTGACAGAAGAAAGAGCATTTGCAGTAGCATTAGGAAAAGGAGCAAAGTTGTCCCTTATGCTCACCTGTACCTTATGTTATCAGGCTCACAGGACAGCTGAAAGACTACATGAAGCCTGTCAGTATTCAGCAAAGAAGCCAGGAACCCGATATACTGCTAAAATTACACTGTTATTCCCTAACATGCTCCTTTATACACACAATCACATTTCCCAACCATTATTTCAAAACCTCATCTACATCAGAAACTAAGCAATGTAGCTGCAGCCCAAAAACTCCCTAGCGTGGCCAAGGCTATAAATGCTATTAAGGTACTTTCCAACATGACAAAGAGAATAATCATATTGGCCAACGTCAGCTTTATGATTATTCTGGGTGCTTCTGGTATAACTATTTCTGGAATTTTTATTTTTTATGTTATACTCATAACTGAAACAAATTATATGAATCAAAACATCCAGAGGGAAACAAACCTTCATCAGCCAGTCAAACCTCAACCTACCACTGGGTCTCTATTTCCCAGTCCCAGCACTGCTCCTTCTCAAGGAGTCCTCTCAAGGCAACAGAGGTCTTCAACGAGCTGATTATCCCTCTGTCCTGCTTCTGCCAACACCAGCTGTTCAAGCAACTCACCCCATTACAGAGAAGGAGTATAGTTTTCCCACTGCCATCCCAGCTCCCATCAGCATCAGTGGCCACAAATCACAAACAGGCACAACCTCCTGCAGTTTGGAGTAGGAAGGGAACAAATTCTCAACCTGTTCAGAGAGGTTGTGGAAGTTTGCCTGGGAGGTTGTCAGGTAAGAGAATCAAGCAAAAAATACACATCGTTTGTTGCACCACCACTTATGTCAACCTCTTGGCAAGGGATTCAAATGCCCTGGAGTAGATGGGAAAAACGTTAGCAAAGACCTCCAAGTATAACATACTGGCACATATAAGGAACTTCAACTGTATTCCTCTTTTATTTTCTTACTAGCAAAAAATATGATTGAAATATAATGGGGGGGAAGGATATTACTGAAATCACAGTTTAAACAAAGCCCAAGAAGAAGGCATAAAATTCCATTTCATGCACAAATATTCCTCTACCATCATAGCTGAAATAAGTTTTAGATTGATTTTTACATTGCCCATAAAGCCACAATGTCATCCTGAATGGTACAATTACAACAGAAAGCAGAGAAGTAACAGGTAATGCTCTCCAGTAAAAGAAAGGTATGGTCTCTATATACACACACACACACGTATTCATATGTATCAAAACTTAAAAGCATTTACTGATTTGGTTAAGCTGTGCTAATATATTGGTATTGCTCATTTGCTCAGAGTCCCTGAAGTTCGCCTGGATTAGAAGAGGCTGAGGTTAAACTGAGGTTAGCTTACACGTGTCAGCTCAGCCAGATCTAATCCTGGGTTTCTTACTAGTTGTTGTGTCTTCTCTCTAAATAATATTAAGAAGGGGAAGAAACCACAGTGACACAGTTGGGTTCCAAATAACTATTTTTAGAAGCTGTACACAAGCAGACAAGGCAGAGTTGTGCATGCTGGCTGCTCCGCAGAAAATTCCTCCCCATAATCCCCACCTCCCTGCCTGTGCCCCTCCAGACCTCTGCCCTTCCCACCATGAGTTCTGCCACATAAGATAAGGAGACTCCTAAGACTGAAACAGGAAAACACCATTTTCTTAACGCTAAGTGTTGTCTAATCCATTCCTCCTCCTGGCAAAAGAGGACCTTCCTAATACAGTGTAGATGACTTTGTGCTACTTGGACTTGCCATTTCCTGTTAAAACAACACACATGGACTTACTCCTGTGATTTGCACTGAATCCAAGACCTGTGGAAACTCCCCATTCATCTCAAAGAAATTCTTGGATCTGGCCTAAAAGTAAGAGTTTGATGAGCAATAAAGAAACTAAAATAATATTGCTTAAACCACAGAGGTGCCAGCTTTTACTGCCTTTCATTGAGCACATAGTATTTTGCTCCCACTGTTCCAAGGGAAATAACACTCTGTGCAACTGTTATAGGATGTAAAACGTGTACTGTGCTGTTCAGACGGAGCTCGTAATTGAAACATTTAAGCGTCAGTGAAATCCCAAATGTGAAGTTTTTAATTTTCATTCAGCCATGATGTTAAAATTTGGGAGGGAGGGTGGGGAAGGGAGTGGAGTGTAAATTACTACCTCAGAGTGCTTTTAAGGTCTATTCTTTCCAATATAATAATCGGAAAGATAAGCTCAGTCAATATGCCAGCAGCTGATGGCATACTCCAGTGGATTGCTGCCATAGCATTGCCTGCTTCTCCTCTGTCACCCCTCTTCCTTGTCCCACACAAGAGGTTATCAAAAGGCTTCTCGAGAAGATGTGTCCTGCTGCCTGCAACACATGAAGAAGTGCCCACTACCTTCACCCACAGGCTTTCAATCCGGCAAGAGGAATGAGTGGGCTTCTGTTGGAGAGCAGGGCTCCCGTTGAGGCAGTTGTTCAAGCTCAGGCCAGATGTACCCAAAAGAAGACCCGCAGGCTCAAGGGCCCATGGAGAGAACCAGCTCAGACATCTTTGTCTGAAGGAGCATGACCATCATTTACAGGAAGTAGAAGGATATCTTGCAACACAGATCTTATTCAGCAGCTTCCCAGATGACCGAGTATGACATCAAGCTAAAAAACCTCAACTGAAACCACTAAACGCTCTCCACAACTTACAGGGAAGCCCTGAAAGGCTGGTTTGTGTCTTGTGGATTCTCGGACCGTCTTCCCCAACTCTTGTGTTCATAGACTGTATGAAAGCAGTCTTGAACTACATCATGTGCAAACTCATGTTCCTCACATATTTGCATCCCATGATCTTCACGGGTTGCCTGTTTCACCGTGTGGGTGGACTTCAAGGTACTGGATTTAGCCTGGAAAATTATTAAAGGTTTGACATTTGCCTCCCAGAGAGACAGCACCTCTCCCCCCAGAAACCTGCCTGCAGACAAGGTACTGCTAGGGAATCTGCTTTTGCACTGCTTTCCATCCCCCACCTTCACTCAATTCATACCAGCCATGGTGCCTCCAAAAAGGACCCACCATCACTTCTCATTCACACCTGATGGACCAAACACACTGATGTAAGTTGCTTGTGTGTTCATGTGCCACCCAGTTGGGCAATGACATCCCAATTAATTGAATCTCCGGAGTACAAGACCTGCCTCTTCTCCTGGAGAAGTGTTAGTTAGATGTGAGAAGTCTGTTACCTACTAAGTTGCGCTATCATGGTGTTTCAAGTACTGAGTACAGAGGAAGGATGAGCTTGTGGTTAAGCCACTATACAGAGATGTAGCTTCCAGCAGTCCAAGCCTCATACCACAGACTGCCAATAGTTTCAAGCAGGTCAAATAATCTCTCACATCAGATTTCCCCACCTTTTTTAAGTGCCTGAGAAGGAAACGTTTGCAACTTACCAGGGAGCACTCAAGACATCAAAATGGTGAGGACTATATAAACAGATACATATCTCACTGGTGAAGAAACAGGCTGATGTGTTTAAAGCTTTCTAATGGCTGGTTTAGTTGCCATGAAAGTACTTAAGAGCGTGCAACACGCCCTTGGATTAAATCTAAATAAACATAAACAGCAGTAAAAAATGGCTTTTATTACAAGAAGGCCTGGTTCTTGCTTGCACCTGTAACCCTAAATATTTTTAACAGGACGCCAAACTACATATTATAAGATGATAAAAAGCAAAACAACATTACAGACATCTGCATGAGAAACAAGGAGACACGGGGAGAGAGGCAAAACAAAATGGACAACTTGCTAGAGTCTGATTCAAAAATTTTACAAAAATGCTATTTGCTCGAGTCAGGACTAAGCTACCAAGGAGATTCATGGCAGGTAAAGCTACAACAAAATGGAGATGAAAATTCTGTATTATGTCCCTAGAAGTGAGATAAATGAGGGTCAGAATGAAGTTCATTTAAATCCACTGAGCTGATACAGAGGGAGTTAGAGAGAGCCGCAAAACAAAATGAAAGGCTCAGTAGGAGCCGGCACAGCCAGTGCTGCAATGTTAGAAATGCAACACAGTGCCATCTGAAACCTACAGGCACAGTAACAGGACTCAAGGAAAAAAACAACGGTGGCACTCCTGGGGAAGCCATGCCTGCCTGCAACGGCGCTGGAATAACGCACGAGGGTCCCGCAACACCAGCCCCCGACTGCAGATGCGTTTCGAGGGCAGGTTCAGCGAAGCCTCTGGGGAGGACATCCACTGCTGGAGTAAAACCACCAGAGGAATATAACGAAACCACGTCTATTTACACCAGGGAGAAGGATTTGTCCTTTTCTTTCACTCCCACTTGGCATCCTCCTTTGGGTCTCTTATGGGATAGAAGGTGTCTTAAGACAATAGATAATTAGCTGTAATGCATCCTCTGTGGCTATAACAACTTAACCAGGCTTATCTGTAGACGTGATCTAGGCTTCCAGTTATCCTTGTTCTCCCAGTTCCCTTCCTCTCCCCTTCTCCAATATTTGCATCTCAGCTTGACAGATATTTTGAATTTAGGCTTAATAAAAGTGTTTGCATGTGCCTGTGCACGCTTATGAAAAGGTAAGGAAAAAAACACCCGATTTTAACTCTGCCTCCCCGAGACTCGGCTCGTTCCATCTTCCCTTCCCTGACAAACAGAAGGAGCTGAAATAAGAAACATCAACTTTGGAATGCTGCTCTACCGAAAGATAACTTATTAAAAATATTAGATTTTTCGCTTAAAGAGCGAAGGGAAAAAAATGTCCAGGAAGTTGATGCATCACCGTGTTGCATCTGTGTCAGGCTCTGGGTAAACATGCAGCAACATGAATGAAATCTGTCCAGAAAGACTGCATTTCAGCGCCAACCACGCAATCGCTGGCCAAACCACTGCATATGTAACAAAGTTTGATCTCGCCTGCGAGCGCTCAGCTGCGCTTATGCCATTTCCTGTGGAAAACTGAAGCTCTGAACCACTGTCTCTCACCAGCCCTCGCCGGCACCTCGGCCAGCTGCCCCCTAAACCCACACGCATCCCTCCGCGGCGGGCGAGCGGGCGGGCGGGCAGCCCCGGCAGAGCCAGGCGGGGGATGCTCGGCAGCTCCCCTCCATCCCTGCCCGCACCCCGCGCCGGGCACTGCTGTGCAGCGGCAGCCGCGCCGCGGTGCCCGCTCCTCCCTCGGCGGCCACCCCATCCCCGACGGCAGGTGCGGCGGCGGCGGGGCCCGCCCAGCGCAACAGGTGGTCGGTGGCGCCCAGTCCCGCCCGGCGGCCGCACTCACTCACCGCTGGCGTTCTTTCCGCAGATGAGGTGCTGGTAGGGCTGCAGCAAGCCCCAGAGCTCGGGGTCGTTGTTGACCGTCTGCTCCAGCGCCTCCAGGGTGAAGCGGGGCGCCTCGCCGCCCTCCTTCTCCTTCTCGGCCGGGGCGGCGGCGCCGCCGGCCGGGGGGCGGCCCGGCAGCGGGGCGGCGGGGCCGGCCAGGACCCGCGCGTGGATGTCGCGGAACAGGCTCTCGGTGCCAGCCGTGAGGTAGATGGCGGCGTGCTCGTGGATGCGCAGGGCCACGCGGCTGTCCACCATCCAGCGGTAGAACTTGCCCACGGAGAAGGCCAGTCCGCA
>VZRE01014672.1:109402-203785 GCA_013396775.1 Cephalopterus ornatus
CCCCGCCCCGTGGCTCCGCGGGCCGTGAGGGGGCGCGGCCCCGTGCGGGGCGTCCCGCGGGGGCTGCGGGGCCGCGGGGTGCGGGAGCGGCGCGGGGTGGGACCGTGCGCGCTCCGAAGCGGGGGTACGCCACTCCGGCCCGGGCCCTTCCGGCAGCTGGAGGACCGCGGCCAGCCGTGTCCCCACGCACCGCATCCTCTGTCCCCGCGGCTGGGAAGAGCCCGGCGTGAAGCACGTCTGTGTGAGATCTCCCCGCCGTTCCTCACGCGCACGAACTGGAGTCCCGCTCCAGCCCGCACTGGGTTTTCACAGCAGCAGATCCCTGATGTCGCTATAAACAAATGACAGGGAGCGCAGGCACCCGCACACATCTCATCAGACAGTCAAGATGTTTTGAAATCGAGCAGAAACTGCCACGTAAGAATTCCAGCCATCACAGGAGTCAGGAAGAGCAATTTCCAAATAATTAAAACAAGTACAATAAAGCCCTTAGACATTCTTGACGTTAACCCATTAAGTATCACGAAGGCTTTGACAAGTAAGATTTGTACTGGGCTTAGGGCATGTTTGCTATCCATACTAAGATTTTTTTTTTGTGCAATAGAAAACAATTTATCCCTGACTAATGTATTTTAATCTTACATTTCTAGGCTTTAGCTTTATTAGGAGTTGCCTAAGATCCCAGGCAACAGACTGAGAATGTATATGTTTGTGTGCTGTGGTTATGAAGAAATCTTATATCCTTTTAAGCATAAAATACCAGTGAAATTCTATCCCTTTAAGGATAAAAGCCTAGCAAACACGTTTCTTTATCATGCCAATTTTTGAGCAGACAAGGCAAGTCGTGTAAGAGATTTCCCCATCCAAGCAAGCCTGGCACTCCTCCAACATCAGCTTCCTACAGGAAAGGCACAAACACAACTACAGGTAGGCTCATTTGTCAAACAGGTTGAGGAAGACCATGACACCACCAAAAACATCAGGAAGGGTTTTCTTTCCAAATGAAGTCAGGTGCTGTCAAAAACTTGTTTCTCAGCATAGCCCTGGTCCTTCCACAAGATGTGCTACGCACAATAGGTTTCCACAGATTTCCCAAGCACCACCATATCCTGATAAAAGATAGCAGAGCTGAGGACAAGAATAACTTGAGCTACTGTTCCAAGCAAGACACTGAAGCCCACACTGCTGGCCACAGCCGGCCTTGGAGGGTGGCTCATCAAAAATGAGAGCATACCTCGAGAGCAAAATCCTGTGGACTTTGTGGTGATCCAGCTGTACATCTCGCAGTAGAGCCCTCTGGTGTCTTCAGCACCTCAGTGCAGTGACTGCTCAAAATTCCCCTTTCGATTTGGCACCACCAGGATAATACTAAAATAACTAACCCCTTGGGATAGTTATTTTTCTAACCAACTCCATTCACCTGACTCTGTCCTTATGCTCTCACAAAATGCCACAACTGTGCATGCTGAGTACACGAGACAGAGAGCAGGTCAAACTCGGGGAAAGTTCAAGTTTGGGAAGTCTTCTAGTAATTTGTTTGTCAGGCTTAACATACACATAAGGTGGGCATCGAAGGAGGATGGAACAAGTGAGCTGGGTGGTTTGTTTGTTCACCAGCCTTTGTAAAAAAAACGGTGCTCCCAAGGTCAACACCAGCCTTAGGTGCTGCATCATTTTTAGGCTACAACATAAACCACGCATTGAGATGAAGAGGATAAACGAGAAGTGGACAGTTGTCTCGGGCTCCTTGCAGACTCAGACATTCATATTGCTGACTCAGTGACAGCTTATACTTCAAAAGAGGTTGGGGGTTTTTTGTTGTTTTAATTCAGAAAGCAAAACCTCGTTGGGCCTTGCTAGAGATTTTGTAGTAGCAACCCTGCACATGGCAGTTTGATTCCCAGTCACGCTACCAGTTCAGAAGATGTTGCAAAACGTGGGCACGCCACAGGCATGTCAGCACCATAAGGCTGGTTTAAACTTTCGAAAGTGGCTGTGGGAACTTCTGACTCATTTGTTCAAAAGACTAATTACCTTCTCATTGAAAGGGCTGGAAGTTCAAATCAGTTCAGTGTGACCAACCTGGATCTCCGATGATCTCTTGGTACCTGAAGGATTTCACCTTTCAGGTGTGGATACCCTGGCTGTTGCATTCTGAAGTGAGTTTCAGCATTATTTGGAAAGTGGTCCTCGGACAGGGTGACTTCATTCTTTAAACCGCCCTGGGAAAAGACAGGATCAAACAGTTTGGAGGACGATGCACCCCAGCAACTTGCCGAGTGCCTGCATGGGATGAGCTGTGGAGACAATCCTTAACTTTAATCCAGAAAGGGCACCACACCTCTCCTGGTTCGGGAGGAAAGACAGGTGTCTGCAGCTGTACTCCACTCTGCAAGCCTTACAGCCAGGGTCATTTGCCTATTAGACAAGAACACCCACTGCAGAAAACAAAGTCCCTTTATGTGTCAAAGGCTGGGTGGGAACAATTTTCAGCTTGTTGGAGACAGGGACATCAATTATCCTTACAGACAATTCAGACAGGGCTGATTAAGTACCATAGCAGGATGATAAGTGCCAGGAAAAAAAAGTTTAAAAGAGGGAAATTGAGCCACATTTTAAAAAGGTGCTTAGGGCAAATTTAAGTGAATGGGAAGTTGGCATTTTTACTGGAGAGCACTAAGTGCCGCAATTCTTGCCTTCCCCACCCTGTCAACTGCCTGCAAATCGCATCTTCTTGACAGCAGTAGAGAAAAACATGACAGCAAACAGGCTGCCAGACAGAACAGGAGTGTACTTAGGATCAGGCCACTCCATGCAATTTCTGTGTTCAAAATTCAGTGAGCTTCACTGCAATAACAGCTCAGATCAAAAGCAGCAATCGCAGGATCCCCCAGTGCTATCTCCAACTGCTAGGAACAAGCCACAAGCCTTATGAGGGCCTTGCTTATATTGCTGGGGAAGTCGGAGTACTAATGTTTCTAATCACAGGGGGTTAATTTACAAAGCAAGGCTGTAATCCCGTACCAGTAAAGCAGGTGTGAAATGCACATCCCTGGCAGAGGAGCCTTTGGGGCTGCAGCATGTGTACAGTCTGCTGCAAAGAAGACACCCGTCAAAGAAGGAACAGAGTGGTAGCATCAGGTAGCATCGTCCCTGCAGGGCCACTGGGAGACTGCTGCTGACTGTTTAGACAAGCAGGCTCAGGGAGATGACTCTGGTGTTGTTCCTCAAACACATACAACTCCAAAAGCAGTGGGAATGAGTGACGCAATGAGGCCACCGGCTTGCCAGCTGGAAGGGAGGCACTGGTGGTGCCTCCAGCGTGAGTGGGAGGAGAGAACACGTGGCAGCCGAATGCCACACCACCCGCTTTTTCCCTGATCAGCTCCATCCTGCTGATTTCAGCAACAAGCTGAATTAGGACCCCTGGCAAGGACTCAGCAGGAGCTCTTGCCCCACAGAGAGGCAAGATTCAGCTAATCAGCTTCTCCTCTTGCAAACACCAAAAAAAAGGGCTGCCTCTATATTTCAGCTAACTGTTGCTTAGCCAGGGGCAACCACCCATCTGTATTCCTCTGCTGTGCAAAAGCAGCACCTCCGACTTCCCACAGAGCTCAAAAACCCTTCCCAACTTTCTTCCTGCAGCCCCAATGCCTCTGTGTACTGGAGGTCTGTAAGAGATAGGTAGACTTGTGCCTAACATGGAGGGGAGCAATTACTGGGGATTTCTCAGAAGATACTAGCCAAGAACGCTCAGAGAAACTGCCAGACAAAACAAAATCTCAACTCATAATGAAGCTGTGGAGCCCATAGCCATGGTACGTTTTGGAAGGCAAGAGCACAAATTATTTCAGAAAGAGATCTGACAAATTCCTGGAGGATAAAGACACTGGTAGCTATTAAACAGAATGGTGCATGTGCAATCTTCATCTCAGAAAGTTTCTCAACAGCTGTTTGCTACAAATGTGGAGATTATGCGGGGGGACGAAGGACTTTGTAATCTCTTGGTTACTCATGGGTCTGTCATCGGTGGCTATGCAAGGTGAGATACCGCACTGCAGAGACAGGATCAGAGCCCCCAAGGCAGTCCTTTAGTTTAAACACTTACTTCCATACCAGCCAAGGGCATTACCACCAGTTCAGAAGTGCAGCTTGGTTCTGCACAGCCAACACAAAAGAATTTACTGTCTTTACAAGATGTTGGATCTTGTCCTTTGTTCTAAGGGAGGATCGACTGCAACCTCTACATGAATTGTGACACGTTTTTAAACTCTTCTTTTCTTAAAACCATCTATGACAAAGACTCTATAACTTCCCTGGATGGTCTGTTTTGAATCAAAGTAGTCTTACTGCTTGAAACATCCTCCCTAACACTGATCCAACCTTTACCTTGCTGCAAATTGAAAGAATAAAAAGATGCTACCAAACTTTTTTGGTGGACTGGACTGGCATCTCTGTCTCGTTTACTCTTAGGCAGTGTTAAAAGCATATATAGAGCCAAGCAGAATACATATGCAGGTAGCCCCCAGCCAAATACAGGTTCTTCTCACAATGCACTACACCACTCCAAAAAACGTAACAGTGGCTGCATGCTTTATGTGCAGTAAGATTATACATACATACTGTGTTTTGATCAGAACTAAAAGAAACAGGAATAGCAGGCTTCCCAGAGGCCAGAGACAAGGACAGACTCCGTTCAGCCAGTAGTAATTTTCAATCCCACCCAAGACACAACAAACCTGCGTGAGGGATATATGCATGGGTATATGAGAGAACAATTTGAAGGTGAAATCTAAAGTGACAAACATGCTTGAGATCAGCAGTAGCTGTCGAGTTAGCCAGCCCTTTAGTCTTCACTTGGGAGGATGTCCAGCATAAAAATGTTTTAAGTTACTCTACTGTTTTAAGTAATTGCTTCTCTCTTTCTCTCACTAATGAAATCCTCTTCCTACTTGGAAGTTCAGGAATGACAGTTTGTCTCCTCAAGGGGCAGAGTGCTCAGACCTGGTGGCTGGTTACAGGGGTTCATCCTCACAGTGCAACCATGCTTGCTGCATTTCCACACAGGTTCCCAACACCACTCCCTTCTTATATAAGCTGGCAATGATTTTTTCCCCTTCCCCCTGGAATAACTGGGGAAGGCATTAGTGAGCTGCAGGCCTACACAACTGCAAAGCATGATTAAGATGAGAGACTAATTATTCCCTGATATTAAGTGAGAACTTTCTGCTTATAGGCAAATCCCAAGAAAAACACACCGAAGAAGTCACTTTAATACAAAGTTTTGTTGGTGGCTTTTTTTCTTAAAAAATAAGAAAACAAAACCTAGGCATTTTGGCATAAAATAACATTTGAGGAACAGAACAGCGTTGTACCAGTCCCTTTCCTTTGTCCCAGCATTTACTTCTTTTGTATGTTTTCCTTGCAGTTCCCTTCAAAAGTTGATCAAAACTCCTTTTTTTTTTTAACATTACAGCATTCTGTTCATTCTTTCACTGACCAAAGGTATTGCTGAAATGCCCATAAATAAATTATGAAAAAACCTCCACTCAACTTGCCTCAAATCTAATAATAGCGAACTCCAGAAAAACTCATATTGCTGTCAATGCTTTTCCTTGAAGACAGATATTGCATCAGTACCAGGTTCAACAACAAACTGTATCTTAATACATGGGAGAGACAAGGGAACATTCTTGCTGGAAGTTTACATTAAAAAAAATTAATTAAATTGTACATGTAACAACATATAATGCAATTTTATTTATTTTTTTAAGATTAATAGCAAATTTTTAAGATTAACAGTGAGAGCACCAGGTAGTGAGAGCTGATGTTTCTGAACTCTGGCATGAGGTGTGTTTCATCATCTGTTTAATCATCATGCAGGGCCCTGACTTCATGAATCAGAAATTAAGGGTACAGCAAGATGGAAAGGGAAAGGCCAGCTATCCACTTTGGGGAATGCAGTCGCACGAGGTTATGATTGGTTTAATAAAACTGAGGACCCACCCCACAAGGGCAGTGGGCTCCATATGCGAGCAGACATCTTCTGTGAACCCACTGTGGCTTCTGAGTAGCTGTATTTTCAGAATTGGGAAGTTATTATAGACTCCTGATTTCACACATGGTGAAGCTGTGAGCAAATCATAAAATGTTTGTGGGAAATCTCTCCCTCTAACCGACCCAGAATTCTCGCTTTCTCCACCCTCTTCCCTTCCTTCCCTTCCATTACTGGGAGTAGACAAACTATTTATGTTGTCCACAGGGATTATGGTTTATTCACTTTATCCAGCCAGCTACCTACTGGAGTTCAGTGTACTTTAAGAAATATGAGCTACCAAACTGCCTCTTCTGATTTTTGTAATTTCAAGCATTTCTTGCGTTTGCAGATGCCTAAAGGCTCAGAGGCAAGCAGTGCAGAAGCAGGGGGAAAGGCTGGGAACCGTTTTTGCTTCACATCACAAGCTGTCAAATGACCTGTATTTTATTTAGAAACCTGTCGAAATACCTGTCCAAACAAGCAGCTTCTTCTCCGTTCAGAGTCCTCTGTTGTATATCTTGATATACCTCAATGCTAGGCATACACTACTGTCAGCTGGAAATGTAAAATAACATTTCCAGTACCTGAAACCTGGGAAGGGCTCGTACTTGACAGCTGCTGGATGCTTGGAGGAGACTGTAAATACAGGACAGAGACTATCCCGGGCCCGGGAGGAGGTGTGGGTTAAGCAGCACACACAGTTTTATCCTGTAGTTACAAGAACTGTGTAAAGGAAAAGCTAATGACACGCTCTGCCCGTGCTCCTGTCCCCTGCAGGCAGGGCTTGTGTGCAGGGAAGTGCCTATAAGTGGCTGCTAAGCATATGCTGCACAAGCTAGGTGGGGCCCAGTTTGTAAGCACAGATGGTTTAGGCCCTATTAAAGACTAATCCTGTGATTTTCTTCAGCTGAGTTTAAGGCAGTGAGATAAGGTCTCCACAGACTCACAACGGGTGAAGTTTGTTACCCCCAAGCACAGGAGCTCTGGTGTTAGTAACAGCCCACCTCCTACATCTGAGTTCGTATCTTAACTTTGTCTTAGTGTTAAGAAGTCCCTGAACCCTTGCACCTTGTGGTGCTTTGTGTCTCTGAGCCTTTGCTTTCCAGCTGTAAAATGGAGATAATTATATTGACCTTCTTCATAAAATGCCTTGCAAATGCTAGACAACAGCTAAGTACTATCATGATTATTGTACAAATAATCCATTATAGCCTCTGTATGCTGGAGAAGAAATGAATGATGGCTGGAGTCCACATAAACACTGTGTTAGATCAATGCAGGCACTTCTACAATGTTGATATGGTCTCCTAGCATGTGTTCCCACAAATCCACATGGGGATGAAAAATCCAAACATATCTCTTGGCTGACAACTGACTGAAGCTATGGTACAGGGAAGAAAAAAATGTCTAACCCCATTGCACAAACCAAACTACATAGTTTCTGCTTTGATCACAGAAGGAAAAAAAGTTATTTGGCCAAGTTTTCTGTATATGAATAGTTTTCAGTTTGTTTTGGGGATTACTTTTGCAGATGAGCCATCTGCGTTTGATATGAAGAAGGCACCCTACCGGCGCATGTAAATGTTTAACACTCGGTCAAAGTGAGGCACTCATCAGCTTTAAAAATTAAAAATTGTCTGGGAACAAAAGCACTGTCCTGTTTGCTGACAATGGGAAAGAAAAATCTCAAACTAACCTCCATGCAAGCTCAAACAAACAACTTCTGTACTCCATCAAGCAAAGAGGCAAACTGGAGAATGAATTCAAGGTTTTTCTAGGAAAGCTTCAGGAGAAACCAGCTTAACACTCTGCTGTGCTAAAAGCCCGTCCAAATCCACTTGCTACTTTGTGGCTGAGAAACTGTCTGCTTCCGGCCCTCCCCCTACACCCCAGTCATCACCAGTCAATGCCAATTAAAGCCTTAGAGGAGCTACCCACAGAAGCAAAAGACACTTACCATACTCAAAAGGAAATGCATTGATTTCATTCTTACAGTGCCCCAACTCTTGCATTTTTAACAAGAGTGCGTGACAGACACTAGTGAGCAGAGAGCGGTTGCGTACCACAGGCTTGTCCCACATGGTGAGTACCAGCATCTGTGATGACCCTGCACTGCCCAGCTCGCATCCCAGGAGGCACAGAGCTAGAGGGATGGCAGACACTACTCTGCCTTTTCCAAAGTCCTACCCTGAGGAAGAAGAGGAGGAGGTTTATATGGGCATTTTCCTCCATAAAGAGACTGGTGGAGAATCTTGCTGCACAGTCTTCGCAGTCACAGGGTGCTGCACTCACTGCACAGCCCATTGGCTCGGGCATCCGGATCTGCATGTAGAAGATGGACTCCCTGGGGTCACCATCTGTAGAGTACATCTGTGGTAACTTCACCAGACACAGCAAGGTCGGCATGGTAGCTGTCTCGAAGGACAAGCTCATCAGGGTCCACATGACATTGCACTTCAGGGAACATTCACATCTTGCCACAGGCTGGTTACTAAGTGCCAAGGTAGTTATTACAGTCCTTCCCAGGGCATTTCTTGTGGAAAATTGTTGTTCCTGGTACATTCTCATCCTGTGAAGGAAAAATGCCCCAATGACATACCAGCAGATAAAAGTACTATGTATCTCAGCGAGGCTTTTGCTTTCAATAACCCACCACCTCAAACAGCCCAATCATCCTCCAGAACAACAGGGTGCATTGGGGGTAAAAGTCCAGGATTCACAGTTTCAGTCATGTGGCTCCAAATCAGAGGTCCAACCTGAGATTCTGTAAAGGCCTCACATCTTCCCTTTGGTCTCCGCTGCTGGTTTTTTTTAAAAGATAATTCATCCAAGGAAAAAGCATGAACAGTATTGGACAGTCAAAACCTGCCACATTAAAAAATATTTGAGTGTTTTGTCTGCATATATCCAAGCATCTCTTCCCACAAAGGCACCAAGTTCCCACTTAGGATGTGTAGAATACACTTAAACACTGAAACAAGTCTCCTGCCATAGCCCAAGTTTCTTATTTGGAAAAGAGATGACATTTATTCAGTTGGTAGAATAATCCCAGCAGCACATATTGTGCCCCTCTCACAGCTCCTGGAAGAAAGCCCAATATACACATTCTTACTAGTATAAAAGCTTTTCTGCAGTCACTGGCAAAAGTATTTTGGAAAGGGTTTCAAAATACCAGTATCAGCAACATGCATATGCCTGATTTCTGTTTGCATGGCTGGGATTGTAAAAAGTCATGTAAAGAAGTGGTATAAAGGCCTTTAGTTACATGTTAGAAAACAAAGCGATTGCGACAGAATTTAAAAGTGCCTTTGCTAATGGGAACCAGGCAGCTAATGTCAGTCCTTTCAGTTGTTTGACAATAGCTAAACCAAGAAAGTTAGATCCAAAGGCAAATAAAATAACTGGTGCTTCATATATCCACCCACAGGCACAGAAAATCTTCTGCTCCCTGGGGTATGTCCGTGCCCCAACACAGTAATCCCCAGCCACACTGGGGACACTGGTTGCGCCACAAATGGCACCAGGAAGCTGAGCTGGTGGGCAAAACAACTTGGAGAAAGCAAAAGAGGAAGGGCAGGGCATGAGCTCTGCTCCATGATACAGTTCAGTGCTGGGTCAGCTGTGGGTATGAGGAGAAGGGTGGAGAAGCAGTGAAGGTACAAACCTGCATTATTGTCAAAAACAATACTCAAAGCCACAGCTCCAGCACAGCCGCTCTTTGGAAAGCCATAGCTGGGGCACAACTGCTTTTTGCAAAGCTGTCATCTCAATACAACCACTTTTTGTCTCTCCTCTGATTTTCCCAGGTCAGGCTAGATCATGGTTGGAGGCTGGAAGAGAGGAGTGTTCAAGGGAGACATTGCACACATTCATGGCTGTGCTTTTCAGATCCCACCATTACATATGTGCAAGTGACCACACTGCTAGTGTAAAAATTTTCTCTCTGTAAACATTTATTCCCAGTTGTTCCCACGGCAGCAGTTTTTTTCACAAAGAGGTACCCTTATCGTACTGGCTTGAAGCATGAGACCGTTTAATTGAATATCTGATTCCTGGCAGTGTCTGATCTTGGCTTCTTCCAAAGAAGTCTTAAATATGCTCTGCAACACATGCTACTGGGCAGCAATATGTTCTGGAGGAAGATTTTATTTCAAAGATGACAAGAGCTCAACATGTTTTTGAGCAGATAGGATAAACAGTGTAATTGTACATCTATTTTTTCTATGCAAGTGTCTCAACCTGACATTTCCAAAATTTAAACGCTCTAAGCAGTGACCTTGGGGCAGCTAGGAAGAGCTAGATTTTTACAATTTTCTCAGCATCAAACATCTTTTGGCTGGTGCCTCTGAAAACAAACACACATGGAAACCTAGAGGCAAATAGTTTAACAACTTGAAAAATGGCTGAGTAACCTCCCCCCACCCTGGTAATGCCTCAGAATTATTTCTATTTTTTTTTAGGTGAACTGGAATATTTTTAAGTCTCATCCTTCATCGAGGCTCCTCCTTGATTTTGTATTAAGGCAGAGAGTACTCAATAAGACTTTCCTCACTGTCCACTGTTTGTTCCTGCCCTACTTCTAGGTTTCAAAGACTCTGATTTTCATCTTCTACTGAATTCTACAACATGCTTTGTCTGTTATACAAATACATATACATATATATATATCTCCCATTTTTGCATTATCCTTCTCATGAGGAAACCAAAACAAATGCTATATTCAAAGCAGTACTGATTTCCCAAGCAGTATCAAGTTTCTCTCCCTGTACTGTGGCCAAGGGAATTGTTTGCTTTTTGCTTTGATACAACCACATGCTGTGTTTCCGCCACTGACATACCTGCAATTCTTTCCAGGAGACTGCCACTAATTCCATCACAGCCAGAAGAGAGAGCAGTAAATATCGTTCCTGACAGGGTTATTACTTTGTACTTGGAATACTGAAACATTTAGAAAAATTATTCCAATTTTGGTGTTTATTCATATGGTACAATATTACTGTTCCACAAGCAACACCACACTCTACCATTAATCCTGTCTGACAGGGCAGCTCTGCTGTCCATGTTGATAGCATCTCTATGAAAGGAGGAATGGATGATCAAACCACACATAAACTGACTCCAGGGCTGAAATTTAGTATAATCCTTCCAATAAAACCATAAAGGTTTGGAAAGACTTGACATTTTTTTTAAGGTACTGCTGATAAGACAAAAAGGCCACAAAAGCTTCTCAGTTCAAGAGTATATGGAGGAATGCTGAAAGTTATAATACAGTGCTCTTTCAGATCATCCATAAAGGATCCAGGTGCTGAGAGATGAGGTTCTGATGAAGAATTTTTTTTTCTGCTTAAACACTTTTCAGTTTAGAAAGTTTTGTCCCCAACTTGGTCAACCAGAGCAGATGAATAACAGATTTTTAGTTTGATGCTAGCTCTAAAATAAATAAATAAATAAATAAATAAATAAATAAATAAATAGTAGTTTGTGGGTGAAGCAACCATTTTGTATTATCTGAACATTTTGGCTTTAAGCATTTAAAACTCAAACTGAACCTGAAAAGTTTTGATATAAAGTTGTGGCAAGTCAGAATGGTTCAGCTGCTTTGAAGTTTTGGTGCTTATTTCTCCCCCCATTTTGTGCACATGAACAATTTGACTAAGCTGACATTTCAGTTTCCAAAGTAACATTTTCTTTCCCAGAAAACCTTTGGCCATCAAAATGTCATCTCTCTGTGTAGCAAACAGATACAAAGAGAAGGTTCTCCCATTTGTGTCCTTTTGAGTGGCTCCAATACTTCTCAAAAGTATAAATGAGACGTGACACCCAAAACTCATCACTTCAGTTGAAGTGAAGCACATGTAGTGAAAGCAAAGCCATGATGACCGCTTTATACTTACAGTAATTTCTGACTAATGGTATCCACTTCTTGATCTGAGGTGGAAAACCATCACGCTCCAGGTCAATTCAATATAAGGTTCTGTAAAGATTAATTCATAAAGAACCTCCCTTCCTGGAGAGAAGCTTCTTGTGAAGTCCTCAATGAAGAGAATTTATGCCCAGCTGGGCAGAACAATTCCTGTTGCAAACACTGCCCCCACTTCATCCCACCCTCCTCCTTGCACAGCGCCCTGCACCCTGGGAGAGATGGAGGTGCAGGGTCAGGCTAGTGCAGCCACCCCTCTCTTTGAGGAATGGGAAAAACAAGAAAGTCCCAGAAAGGGAGGGCTCCCTAAGCCCCTTGTAGCAGTAGGAATCATGTACCTCCTGGCTGGTTATGGGCAGAGGTGAGATGCAGCCCTGGACAGGCACACAGCTGCTTGGGGCACCCTGAATAACCAAGCCCTGCTGCTGCGCTTTACCAGTCACATCCACTGCAGCACACGCCCCAAATGTAACAGTCCTGAAAGCAGCCAAGTGACTCTATTTAAAACTAAAGAGGGAAGTACAAAGCTTTGAAGTCAGAAGGCATATAATGAATTCAGCAAAACTTTATATTTCAAAGCCAGTTCTATTTGCAGAAGCCATCTGCCCAGAGAACGGCTCGAACATGCACCTCTGACAGGAGTCAAAAGAGTTGAGGGAAACAGATCTCGTTGAGGATGTTTCAGATCATCCATTCCCACAATATCTGAAATGTCACTTTGTAGTGGAGCAGCTTCCATCCTTATATCAATTACACCATTTACATCCAGCTCCCACAGGGTTGCTGGCATTTGAAGAGACTGTCCAGTCCAGTAGCTCCCAGCAATTTCTAATGAGATATGTCAATAAGACATCACTGCTTGTCCCTCATAATGGTAACTGTGAGCTCTCTGGAGCTTTACCTTAAGCTACTGTCTTACTTATCCCCTTATTGATCATTGACCTTCCTCTGTCCCCTTGCCAGCACTCAGCTTTTAAGCCAGAAAGCCAGAGACGTCTCCATCCGGGAGGACAAGGGGTAGTGCCACGTGCAGCCCTTTCTTTCACAGAAAAGGAGCGCAACCCTTGAGTCAGATTAATGGCACAGGCAGCAAATGCAAACCCACCCCTTGGGAAGAAACAGCACTGGAGGCAGCTTGTTCCAGCATGATCTTCCTATAGCATCCATCAGCCAAACTGGTTTGCAGCATGCAAGGGCTTACATTTCTACAGCAGGCAAAAAAATACACCGTGTAAAACTCGAAACAGGCCTGTTTAAGAATTCCCTCTGATATCTCTAGTCTTTCATATGACCTATAAGAGCCATTAAAATTCTGTCTGATAACTGGTTTCCTGAGAGCATGAGAGCCAGGCGAGACCACGTCAGACTCAGACTCTACCAATATTTCCCCTGGTTTAAAACAGACACTGAGATAAGCCTGGAAGTCATCTATGAAACCAACCTATGTCTTAGACTTTGAAGATTATTCTATGATTCCCAAGGAAGTGGAGAAAACCAGAGGTTTTTCCCCTGGGAAAAGGTAGAAAACCATCACTGGAACATCAGCCAGCAGCTGGGGCAACTGAAGGGAGGTTGGCCATGGCCAGGGCTGGCTCTAGCAGAACTTGGAACTGTGTAAATGCTGACTGTCCGCAGGCAGTGGTGGTTTACAGACCTAGTGGGATCATTGCTGTCTTTGATAATGAACAGTGACCCTAACAGAGTCAAAAGTTAGTAAGGAAAAGAGGGAGGGTGTAAGCAGGCAGAGACAGACAGATCATATGACTGTGTAAGCCTTAAGCAGGCAGAAAGAGACAGATAATATAACTGTGTAAGCCTTATTTTATTAGAAATCAGCTTAAAAACAGTTTCCTCTTATTCCCAAAATCTTGACTTTCTTGTAATTCTCACTCGATACAGTCCACTGCAAATGTATACAGTTCCCACTGCTGTAGTGTTTCACCTTACCAGAATATTTACTGTATTTTGCTTTAAGACACTCTTGCCAAATAGTTATTTCTTCACCCGTGGATTTAGTTAAGACATTATCAGCCTTTGCTCATTGTACTCACATTTATGCCTGTGGCATCGAGTGGGAAACCAGTCCCAAAGCGCTGCTGCAGCATATCACAGAGCCCTTCTAGGAAAGGATCTGTAGCACGTGGAGGAAGCGCAATATGCATCCTTGATAGCCTTGAAACAGAAGCTTTTACCTTCTGTCATGTCAGTTGAAAATATTGATGGTTTTTCTGTGCTTGTAGCTGCGGATGAGTGTAGGGATAGAGATCTTCCCCACCGAAAGCAATTCAGAGGGGTGCTTCAGAGCCCCTGTGCCACACAGATACACACAACGGTCCGAGGCACATTTATAACCGAGTTGAAATTAGGTTGCAGGCACTGGCACACAATTTCACCTCTGATCTTACTGTGACTCCAGGAGAGGAAGGAACTCCACACTTACACACAGCTGCTCTGACTTCAGCTGGCCTCTGTCTGCATGAAGCTCTTCTTGGGTAAGGTCTCTGTCAGTGCCTGCACAGCCAAGGGAGCAAATATTCCAAGTCAACTTTTCCAGAGTCTCAGAACAGCTGCTGTAAAGAAAAAAAAAAACCAGACTTTTTGAGTGACAATTCTAATAACAATAAAAAAAAATAACAAACCCATTGGTATTCACAAAAAGAAATTCTAACTGCAGTCTTCCACCAATATTGCCTGAATTAGCACAGCATCCCAACAGGGTTGCAGACCCCACCTGAGCCACGTGGCACCTTCTCCAGCTGGTGTCTGTCAGGACAAACCCACACAGGTACAGTCACCTCTAAAATGCTGAGGCTCAGGTGCTTCTCACTGCATCACAATCTCCATGTCCATCCTGCTGGAGCACCACCCAGGAGATGGTAAAAACCTGCTGTGTTGCTGCTGATGCCTAGTGATAATTGCACACAGAAGGGGCTGCTTAACACAGTGCAATTCTCTCCCCTTTATCTTATATTTTTGGACAGTGTAATTTCTTTCTTGGTTTTAGTTTTTTGGGGGCTAATTTATTATCTGGACACCTTCACTCAGCAGGTTACCTCCTTCCCACTTTCAGGCCAGCTGTTGTCTTCAGAGGCACCGGACAGCCAGATGGACTGAGGGATGCACACATCTATTCGACACTGCACTCTGTCAGCACTGCTTTTTGTGAAGAGTAAGAGAAGGATGTGGCCAACACCAGTGGATGGGTTTTTTCCACCTTTTCTTTTTAACATGGCAAACTTGCACATGTTATGGGTTTATTCCAAACTGAGCATTTTTTATTTCTCCTTCTCAGAATCAAACTGTGGTGGAGCAAGCTGCTGATAAACTGTCATCACTAGCAGTTAATGCATTGTTAGTTTTTAATGCATAGGGATGGGCACTGAAAATAGGTGCCCACTGGCCCCCCAAGTTTATATGGAAGAATGTGAGAGGGAAAAGGAACATCAAAAGCTGAAACAATTTCTGAAGGCGGACAACAGTGGCAAGTCCTGGTTCAATACTCTGATCCCAGACCGTGGCTGTAGGGGCAAAGGACACCCTTTCCCAGGGCAAAGCTGCCTTACCATGGAGGCCAAAATATTGGATTTGGAATCCAGGTACTTGCTCCCAGAAGTTTTTGAACATAATCACCAGGGAGTCGAGCAAGCAAAACAACAGCTGCCAAATTATTTGCCTTCCAGCAATATACAACTGAAGTGCTAATACCTACCAGTTGTACCTACATGCCAGATTTTTGAAACTAAGGTAATTTCTTTGTTGTACCAAGAGGAGGAGAAGGTCAACAAAGACATCCTTAGTCCAGGCTCTGAACTGATAAGAGGGCTTGTGCAGGCTGTTACTTCTTTCCTGCCTCAGGAGGTTGAAAAGGCAGGAGCTGGGCTCTCCTTCAGCACAACCTGACAATAAACCGGCGTTCTTCAAAAAGTACCTGCAATAAAACAGCATCTTCTTACTGAGAAGATGTGCTCCCAGCAAGGATCAAAGTCATATCTGCTGATTTTAATGACAGAAAAAAAACTTGTGACATGTTACTTGTGCAGAGTTAACTTGGCCAAGAGATAATTAACGGAAGATGTGTGGTTGAGTCCCGTGTGCCATTCTGAAAGTCTCAGGCTGTAATTGGTACCACTGGCTTTGGTAAAATAAACTGTACTTCTGATGCAGCTCAGAAATCAAAACACAGCACGGGGAGGAAAAAAAAAAGGCATTTTACTTTAAGAAGTGTCCTCCTTATACAGTGATTTTAAAATTCAGAGTGTTTTAAGTGAGTTTCTTGCTTCCAGTGCTCTCACTCTCCTCAATATTGTGTTATATACTCTCTGATTTCCCCGCCAGAGCTCGTACTTTATGTAGCTGGTGACTCTTGATGACGCATTTTGATGCATTCAGCACAACCACACACTAGCACGAACCAGAGATCACCATATTTCTGGCTGTGGAGGTAGAGTAAACATGGCCCTGTGCCTAGACAGAGTTGGCGATGGCTGGAAAACCAATACTGAAAGTCTAACAAGAGAACTGGCAAAAAATCTGTTCCACTGAAAACATGGTCCTGGAGCAAGTGTGTCATCTTTCAGTGTACCGAGGGCTTTCAGGCAGCCCAGTTTTGGTGTCAGGAGCAGGCACTGCTCTTCCCATTTCCCTGTCTCCTTCCCACTCTTCACAGTCACTCAGGAGCCATTCCCACATATCCTACTTATGCACACGGATCAGGCAGAGCTGATAAGGAAGGAGAGGAGGGTCTGATAGCAGAGTGGCTCTGCCACTGACTCCCCGTCTGGCCTCATCACTCCATGGCTCAATTTCTCCCCATAAAATGACTAACAGCACTTCCCTACCTCCCGGAGGGGTTGGGAGGATAAAAACAGTGACAGCCAGAAAGCACAAAGTTATTACAACCATTCGTCCAGAGTGACTGCCAGCTTTAGCAAGCAGGCTGCTGTCAGACATGGCACTGAGCATTCCCAGCAGCTCCCCTGTTGGATGGAGCATGTGGCATGCTGCTCTGGTATAGGTGCCTCTAGGCTCGGAGGGTTGAACCTCATACAAACTATATTCTGCCTCACAGAGAAAAAGTAAACCTCTTTCATCAGGTTTCTTATTTTCTTCCGGGAGAATGCAGCAAAGGAAACCTCTAACACCTTGGATATGCTGTGGAAAACTGAGGATGGGCTCACACCCTGCTTTGCAACAGACTCCTCTCCTGATGGGAAGAAGCTGAGAAGCAATACTGAGAGCCATACTGGGAGCCTCTGCTCCTCTCTACTCCAGAAAAGCAACAACTAGGTGTGGAAAGATGCTGTCAAAACCTTCACCACATCAGTTCTTGCCACAAGTGCTCCCTTGCCTCTAACCACCCTGAAAGGAAGCACAGTGTAAACAGTCTAGTAAGATGAATTCCAGACGCCTGCTGTGGTACATCAGGAGATTAACATATTAACTCTTAAAAGCCCTCTAATTTTAAGGGGAACTCTGTACTTAAACTGAAAGAAGTTTTGCAGAGATCAGCAGAGTTTCTCTGATGCTAGGGAACCAGGGAAACCTGGTAAAAGCAGACTTTGTGCATAATTGAGAAAATTATTCAGTGCTGCTTTTAAAGTATTTTGGATTACAATATTGCATGGGCTGGTAATACTTTTCTCCTAATCTTTTCAAATATACATTGGCAATAGTTTGTTTATTGCTAGGTTTTGCCTTGCAATCAGACAAACACAGGCTTTGCTTCAACAGGAGCTCCACTAAGCAGAGTAAGCCAAGTCAGACATGTCAAGAAAGACCATGGACAAATATGTCTACTTGGTGCAGGAAGTTTGAGGTTTTTTTCAGGAGTGGTTTTGAGTATACATACAATCTGTCACTGAAGTACTACTTGATAAAAACCAGGAGAAGAAACCAACATCTCAAAGTTATACAAGGACTTGAGATGGATACCAAGGCAGCCCATGGGGCAGGAAGAGGAGAAGCAAGTACATGAGAGAGCTCAGCACAGCGGATAGGAGGGATAAACCTGCCGAAATATTCAGGACTGGCACCATGCCCCATATATGCATCCCAGAGCCTGGCAGACTTCCCCCAACAACAAGTGTGACGCTTTCATGAGTGACACTCCGTCAGTCGAACTATCCTGCCAATGGGTCTGATTAAGGAGAGCAACCTGCCTATGACCAGCTGCATCTTCTAGGCAAAGGGGAGGAAGAGGGGTGTGTTACACCTCTTACACCACAATTTTCTTTGTTCATGTGTCTTTAACCATGCTATGTGCATATGCTTCCCAAGCTCTACAGAAATCAGCAGTGACAAATTCACAGCCAGCTGCTCCCATGCCTCCTTCACTTGGCCACATAGGCAACACATACTTTTTTATTATCAAGGAGCAGCCACAAACAAATGCCATGAAAATCTCAGAGCAGAAATTAGCCCTGGAGCAATTGGATATTTGGGCATGTTTCCCACTTTTTCATCTAGACATACTAGGTAGCAAGAAAGCTGGTAAAACCAGAGACCTGGCTGCTGGGGTGCCGATTGGTCTGGAGGAGCTTCTCCATGCTCCAGGGCAGGCAGTGCAGCTGGAGAAAAAAGGAACACATCTAGGGCAGGTTAGACCGCCAGGGAGCCACACCAAGGGTGGCATGACATGGCTTGCAGACACCAGTTCCAGCTTGCCCTAGAAACCATGTCCTTGACATGGTGTGGATCTGTCCTCTTCTCATTCCTGAGCAGCACCACATAAAGGGCTCACCTGTGACAACCACCTTGATTTAAAAAACACAAAACCAAAACCAGTCAACAATTCAAGAACTCAGAGCTCAGAGCTCCTGCCTTTCTTCAAGGTGGATTTCTTTTGAAGCTAACTGTTTATATTTCCTCCCCAGTCTTGTCAGCAGTGGTCCAGGCACAAGCTGTTTGGTTGAAATCGGCTGTTGCCCCACTTTTGTCCTGTCCCTTTCACCTTTACCTCACATGAGGACAGTGCATATTCCATTTCACATAAGCCCAGAAGTAAGTGAGTGATTATGTGTGACCAGCTACATATAATTATCTTAGATGTAGGCCTATAAATGATTCATTAAGATCTGTATCAGCTGGTTATTTAATGTGTCCTGCTAATTAAAACTTTGTGATAAAGACAACTTCAGCTTTTTGTAATTATGCCTCTGGACAACATAATACACTTCCAACTAGTATTTGCAATCCTGGGTGTAAGTTGACACCTAAAGTAGGGTAGAAAAATGTAGGTTAACTGCTGCTCTTAATTGCTCTTCGTTACTAAGATTATTGTAGAATTTCACTGTACAACATCCTGAGACTCTTCTGCATAGTGCACATTGCAGGCACCGTTAGGGTGCTGTACACTGCATTATCCTGTTGTATACCTGAGAATCTTGTGAAACTTGTGAAACAAAACCCCAAAGTTTACAAAAGGCTATTTCACCTAGAAGGAATTACACCTAGAAGGAATGTGTCTGGCTTGACTCATCTGGGAGGGAAGGGAGTGGACCAAACAAATGTTTGAGGAAATGCAGCGTGTTTTATCCTACATAATCAAATTTGGAATTTCTTGGTCAAGCCAGAGATCCTGCTAGGCTCACCATAAGCTTCTCCTGAGTGAAGTCCACAGATCAGTGGTCACCATATGCTTCCGGAAGGAAGAAACACAGCATTTCAGAAAGCACAGTAGGTCCTGTTTTGTTGGTCAAAAAGGAAGCTGCACTAAGTTCATGTCAGTGTAACTAAGTAGGTATACCTAAGTTTGTCTCCAGTCTTGTTCTGGGAATATGTCTATGAATGAAACAGGTAAGGACATTAAAATATTTTTGGAGGATGGCTATCAATGTAATAAAACATCACTAACAAAGTGATAAATGCTAAATAAAAGAAGCTTTTCCTGAGAAGCTTATGCTAAGAATATAAATCTTGCTTTGCTACCAAAAGACTACGTTAAGTGTCATCCTTCTAATCTCATTGGCAGCCCAATATGACCACTAGGATAAACCTTAAGATCAATTACCTCAGTTGAGGCTTTTCCACTGCAAGTTCTGCTTGGTTAAACACAATGGGAGATGACTGCCCTTGTGTCAACACTTGTCATCTCCTGTGAGGATGCTTGGCTGGCTTCTGTTGTCATCGGTCAAGGACATGTTTCTCCCACAGGAATGACTCAAGTATAACTTGTTGGCTCTTGTTAGCCACAGAGCATTGCCTAAACCCTGAAGTCTGCATCCCATGGGAGCACTGCACTAATCTAATCTCTGGTTAGTTTCTATAAACACTAATTTGTGAAGACAAAATGAAAACTATAGAAGACAGAAAATCTATCTACCAAATGCGTTTGTGTCCCCAAAGGTGACCTGATATAGTCCATACCACTGTGACCAGCACCATTAAAACACCAGTGTAAGAGAAGCAAGAAGTAAACTCCATGCTGACCCCCAAATGCTTCTTTCTCCCCTCTCTTTCCAGCTTCTCATATCCACCCTCATTCATGTGGTACTGCATCCTCAAAAGCTACTGCAGGACAGAACTAGAATGGAATAGGTAAAGAAAGTCTTTAAATATAACTTTGCTTTGGTTAACAAAGTTTTTACTAACTGACTGACCTCGTGCCTATAATAGCATAGAAGTAGTATCTAAAAACCTTAACCACATTGTACAAAAAAACCTAATGAAGCCCAGTTTCCTACAGATCTGTCCCTCAGACCACCTTACTGCCTTCTCTATTTGCTTTTCAGTTACTCTTGCAATACAGTGGATGTGATTAGTCCTCAGTAACTCTTGTCTCGTCTGTTCTTTGCCATGTGTTGATGTCTGACTTTCAGGTTAAGCTTTTCAGTCATTTCTGATTACATTGCTGATAGCAGCCTCTGGTGATTACTCAGGGGAGCACTCACGGTGTAGCTTTCTACTCTGTGGGAGCATTTCACAGAGGTTCTCTATCCACTGATCTATTTTAATTAAACTGGTTGGAACTTAACTATGGTTGAGACTCTTACTGATAGTTTATCAAAAGTGATTCAGACTGGGCAGTTTCAAATAAGGAGGTACACAATAGTAAGTGTTAAAGTCTCAAATTTCCCATGAGATAAAAAAGTTCACAACACCAGATAACCCAGTGAATGTCAGCTCCAGCCCGTGATGGCTGTGACAATGCCAGCACATTGTTATTAACTTGTAGAGAAAGGATCCAGGCTTGGAAAAGAGGGAGATGAAGCTGAAGATGTTCAAGACTTCCTCAGCATCCACCAGACTTGCTCCTGCATTTGAGGAATGCTGCTGTCTTTAAAAAATGCCTCAAACATCTTTGTTCTTTAGGATCATCTTGCAGTGTGGCCCCACTGACCAGCACTATTCTCAGCAAGGGAAATGGGGTAGCAGGCAACCCTCAAAGGGCTCATCTGTAAACAATACAGCTCCATTTTCCCAAGCTATTTGTACAGCCACCTCAGCAAAGCAGCCAGGACAGACAGACAATAAGCAGCACCACTTCCATGGGGTGATAAAATCCAGTCCAGTTCACCCCAACCTGAAACTATAAGGAAAGACAGCTTATCCCTCTCAACGTTCACACTTGGGTGATATCACAGTAGCCGCCAGTGAGTGAATGGCAGGCATAGACAAGGCTCAGGCTTAACTGCAGACACAGATGTGTGGCCATGGCAGTGCAGAGATGGAGTACAGACAGGGTGTTCTGGCACCTGGCACAGCAGCAGCGGGAACACCTAGACCCTGAAAGGACAGGAGGAAGAAAGGAGGAGGAGAGTCTGCCTGCTATCCAACAAGGGCCATGTGCAGCCCAGCGAGGGGAGAAGGGAGACTCTGACAGCACTTACTGTGCCCCAGCTCAGCGAGCAGCTCCACAGCTGCAAACAGCCTTGGTGCAACTCAAGGCTTGCTGTGGTTTTCATCTTGCATATTCTCTGGGTGCAGCAGCACTGCTGGAAAAGGCACAAATTCCCATTGCAAAACTCATTTCACTGAAGCACTTGAACAGGGGAAATGCTATTTCCCACTTGCGCTGCAGTATTTCCCTGTGGCCTTTGGGTGACATCATCCTGGCATTGTCCTCCAAAAGCAGGTGGTTACAGGCATTGACTGGTAGTAGGAAATGAACTATCATCTCCCCTGAAAAGACATGGAAACAGAACAGGATTAGATATCTTACCCCAAGGGCCGTGAGGAGAAATAGGGTCAAATCCAGAATTAGAGTGAAGGTGCTCTAACAACAGGCTACAAGCTATAGGTTTGCATGCTGCCTAGCACAATGTGGCCATAATCCTGCTGAGGCCTCCAGGCAGCTTAGCAATATGCATCATCATAATAATGAGTTTCTAATCCAAATCAAGTGCCCAACCCAGTAGACACGCCTGACTCACAGAAAGGATTAGCTGACAGATGTAAACAATAGTTGTGGGAGTCGCTGTGTCCATTATGCAATCCTTTTACGCTGAGTATACAGAAATAGCTGAGAAAATTAGGAGCTTTTGCTAAGAACATAAGTAACTGAGATTTTCAAATATAAGTAATGGGTAGTCTCATTCTTCAGCCCTAGGGATAACCCATCGATATCATTGCACCCCATTCCTAACTATTGAATCAACCAGATTAACAAGGATAGGGACTCATGTTCATACTGTGAGACAATAAAGACAAGCTACTTACAAGATGATCCTCTGAAGCATCCAGATCATGCCTGCCTTTTCCCATGAAGAGGTCCTACTTTCTTTCATCACAGAAGGGCCTCTGTCACGAGTCAGAACGTGTGGGAGAAGCAGGGGGTGCATGGGAAAAATCAACAGAAATTAGAGAAATTCACATTTCTTTAGAAGAATGAAAAACATAGAGATCAAATAGATGTTTTACTATTAAAGTGTATGCTACTAGTCTAGAATTTAATTCCAGGAATAGATGAGAGCTGGCATCTAGGAGAGAGTCAGAATTGCTTGAGTTACCATAACTTAAGAGGAACTCGTCTGAGGACAGGCAGTGTGGCTCAGCCACCAACTCTGTGTTACAGACCACACTCAGAGACCACACTGTGCAGCTTCACCGAGCTTGGGCTTCACTGTTCGCCTCACAAGGGAGCTGCCTAAGCCATCCCACCAACTCAAGTTACAGGGGAGATATATTAAAAAGGAGTCAGTTAGGGACAGTCTTCAGGTCACACTTTTAGTTAATGATGAAGAAAAAGAAGTTGTTTTTTATTAATTTCCCTCAGTATCCAGTCTTTGTAATTTATGATGTTTTCATGTAATTTGTTTCTAATTTCACCACCTTTTCCATAAGAAAAACAAGATATACAAAAATAAATCAGACCTAATACTTACCATTCTAGATTCCTTGCTGGAGGAGACAAAGCAGGCTCTCAGAAATAAGGGTTGCTGCTAACCTTGTCTGCAGGCATAAAGAAAATCAAGGGGAATTATGTGTGCTAATTTTGTTATCTTTCTGAGGTTTGTGATCTCAAAAATCCTCAGGGGTTTTTTGAGATGCTCCCTCTCTCTCGGTTCCAAATAGGAAGCGTGCTCCATGCGCATTCCTCAGATGAACAGCAATTAGCAGTGAAACAACAGTTATGATAAATGATGAGCAATAATAAAACAACAATGAAAGGAGCGGTAGCTCCTGCCTTTCCACTTGCCTCTTATGCACCATCATAGCCTACGCCTTTTTTTGATCAAGCAAGACACACTCCAGCACAGCTGAAGGCAAAGCACTTGTGCTATTGACTTCAGCAGCAGCAGGACAGGGGTGAGGCAGAGCTAAGTGAAAGGGATTTCAGTATGATCAGCTGAGCCCTGTCAAAGAGCCCTTTAAGCTTTGCATGCTGAGTGACGGTGGGGCCGACAGAAGACAGAACCAATGAGCACTTTACTGGTGGCATAGTTGTGGTCGTGCCTGTTGGATGTGTGCGGGGGCCAGTGCCTTGCACCGGCATCTTCATTGGCCTCTAATCCACGGGGCGGCCCATGAACAACTCAAACATGCACTGCCAAGATGACAGAGGGAAGGGAGGACAGCAATGCCCTATCTGGGAAAACTCCCCCCACACCCCTCAGTGTAACTGCAACTAACGGAATTAGGTGTTAAACTAATGTAAACATTGCTTACTATTACAACATGCTGAAGTGAATATCGCTTTGGTAGGAATGACTCAATTTACCCTTCTCTTTGAGCTCCAGTTTCACTTTTCTCATATGCTCACATGCTCATAAGGCGAGCTTCACGTAGCTGTCTAGTTTTGGTAGGTTTCAAATCACCCACCAAATCAACATCAGGGTTGTGAAAGAGGTGTACAACAAGCCAGAGACTACTACTTAAAATAAACTTACTTTTGCAGAAGAGAAAAAACAGCTAAAGAAACATGGGCTCGAGTAGCTGTTGTTGAGTCAGGTTGTTGGCTCTACCTGACCCAAGTCAAAGCTCACTCTCAGTGAGTCCAGTACCAAGTCTCATGTTGGCTTCAAGCAAGGCTGAAGTACATGCAGGTTGATAAGAACACTGAAAAAAAGCCCTAGGGCTGTTCATAAAGATCTGGAAGTAATGTGCCTAAAATAAAAAGAGTAATCAAGTGTGCTGTAAGTAACCTATCAGACCTACAGACAATTTTCATAAACATAATAGCAAGGGAATAATAAAGGAATTTTGTCATTAGCTGTGAGGTTTAGCATATATTTCCTTTGTTTCATACTGGGCCTGGCAATGATTTAGTCACACACGAAAGCAGAGAGGTTGCTCCTTACATGTAGTGCTGCCCCAATACCACGGGTGCTTTGACCATACTTCTGCACACTAGAGCATCCTGCAATTCCTTTGTTTTCCAGAGAATGAAGTCAAAGGCTGTAGCTGACTGTGCAGCTTATTATTCCCTTTGCCCACTTCCTTTCCCTCCAGCTTATTTCCAGATAGGCAATAATGTAGATTATTTTTGCCATTGCTAGAATATCTTTGTAAAGCAGAAAAATCAGATCCATCCATCTCTCTTTGGTAAAGCAAGGGAAACAGTTAGAAATAAAGCAGGGCCCAGTGATGGGAAAAGGCTTCAGCTCTGATCACAAGGCTGCAGAAAGTCAAAGAATGTGAAACCAAGACTCAAAAAAATGGTCCTTGAGCAATGCACAAGAACAAGACAAACTCCAAGGTTTTGCCAATTCGCCACATGAGAAAATTCCTTCCTATCCCAAATGTACCCAGAGCTTCAGCAGCATGTCTGGGAGCAAATATCATTAGGGTTGATCTAGCTTGTTTTTATCCAGGCATGACACTGGCACTCAAAAGATGATGTTAGGTTTTGATCTCGCATTTCAACAATTACACAAGGAACATCCCACGGCAAAAAATTCCAAATAGTGATTAACCTTCTAGGGCAAAAGCCAGATTTTCCATGTGTTTGATCTAAATTCAGTTATTTTTTAATTTCAAGGAGTGGCTTTTTTTCTTCCTGTCACTGCTCAGTTTGCATATATTCCTGTGTGGGTCCTGAAGATTTCCTGAAGACATGTCAAACCCTACGTGGAGATCTGAGGTTCAGTAGGAGTTAATGCATTTAAGCTGTGAAAACATATTTCTGTAAGTGGCAGCACAGCTATGTAGAAATCTTGAATATGAAGTAACTTCACATACAAGGAATGTCTTGCTGTTCTCGATGGAGTCAGGTTGCTCTTTTAATTTCCATCCTTGGGGTAGTGGTGGCTGCTCACTGGCAGGGAAAGCAACGTGGGGCTGTCACCCCACACATGAACCTCCTGGCGAGGCACTGAGCATGCTGGCTTTCAAGGAGTGCAATTGGAGTTGAGGATATACGGCATTACAAAGGATCTGGGCTTTCAAATGCTTTTCACTGTTGCAGGCCAAAATAATTAAAAAAAATCAGGGGTATCTTGTTCATGTAGTGATGTTTCCCATGTCCAGGCACTTTATGATACTTGCAATAGTCATATAAACTGCTCCTAATCTGATTTGGCAAGCTGGTCCGATGATTCCTGCTTCTGATTAGGAGTGTTTCCACACTTGCTGAGTGAAGGTTTAACTCCAGCTAAGCCCTTGCACTGAAGTGATGAACAGCAGACCCAACAGATCATTTATAAATACCAAACCTGGTTGTTTAGTGGTACTTGGCACAAACCAACTTCACTGGCAGCAGCTGTCTGCTGCCTACCTCTCTGGATCCACCTCAGAAGACAGACAGCAACTTTCTGGAAGCACTGGGTGTCCCAAGAGTGTGGGAGCAGAAATTCAGTCTCCATAATCATGAGGAGAAAAACTGGGCTCAGTTCTACTAAAATAAGCAAAAACAAAATAAGCAGCATTTTTCAGTCTCCTTGCAGTTCATCATCAGCACTGCTCTGTGTAACATAGCTTTTCCCAAATGACAGCTACACTAAGGTATAGTTAAAGGGAGACAGTTCAAAACAGCATTTTGGAGTAAAAACATCGCAATAATCCAAAATCTAAGCATTAGATGTTCAGCATGAAAAATGCACTAAGAAATAAGACAAGCCTGGCTGAGCACTGAAGTAAATAGTTACTTAGAGTTAAACTATCTTGCCTCTGTTCTAAGGTGATTAAATATCATGACCATGAAACTAATCTAAAACTACGGACATATATATACGATTAGAGTGTTATAGTCTGATTATCTTAAAAAAATTTAAGGTTTAAGATGTAAAAATTAATAAATTAATGCAGAGTCCGAACATTAGCTGGCAGGACAAAAAACATTATCCTACAATATATTTGTAAAATGCTTTAACAAGACTCTTCCCTCTTCCCTCATTCTATTGCCTGAGCTAGTGTACAAATATTTTTCTAATTAAAGAATAAAATATCCTGGTGTAAGGTGGGGAAAGATTGGATTCTAATTAAGTCCTTAGGAGATCAAAAAAAGCGGATGGGTGAAAGAGGAAAGCTTACATATATATTTTATTCTATTCTTGATCATAAATTTAAGATCAAAAACAGGTAAGTATTTGATCCCTCATCATATTAGCTATCTGAACAATGGGACCGATGGAAAGCAGAGAGCAGGATCAAGCCTCTGCATCTTACTTGGACCAACTCCCCTCCATGGAGTTGTCTGGAAGCTGGTAGCAAGGAGATGCCCATGGAAAAACACATCCCCTCGTAATGGCATTAGTGCCATGGCCAGCAGCAGTGTGGAGAGAGGAAGGAGAGGGAAACATCAGTACCTGAATTGCAAGAGTGCAAGTATTGCTGTTTCCTCTCAGTGCATCCTGCACCAGTAGCTCCTTAAAATCAGACATGCTGAAAGAGCCACAGTTCTCTTGCTCTTTTGCTGCAGTGCCTTCTAGCCAAGCTCTTCTGTGCACTGAGCCTCTGCACACGCTGATGCCTTCGCTCGTCATCAAACCTGCAGGAGACAGGAGCAAGAGGGAATTTGATGGCAAGAAAAGCTGACCGCAGAGCTATAACAACATGGTTGTCATTGGTGATCCTGAATCTGCTTGCTACATAACCACTTAGCCTCCTACGAGACCTCTGTGTCACAGTTAGGACATTGTCCTATTTCAGTTTAGCTGCTTTGTTTTCATTGTGCAGAGCAGTGGATTTTAAGATCTGGGAATACTGCAAACCTAATACACTGCAAATAGCATCCAGCATCTTTCTGCATCAGTGGTGTTCAGACATAGGAGAAATCCTTTCTAAACTCTGGATTTTTCCTATCTTTTTTCCCCTCTTCAGAGAGGAATACACACAGAGCCGAGTGTTTTATTTTATGCTAAAACAAAAGATACATTACATTATATTTACTTAAACTGTGCTCTAGGATTCATGAATTCCTCTTTTACTCCCATGCTGTCCCTCAGAGCCAGCCTGCCTTGTTCCTTCCAAGGCTGTGAGCACCACTCAGATCCTGTATGTAATTCTGGTCTCTTATTCATGTTTCCTGCCTGGCATCATCTGATCCAGGACCTCCAGCCTCTCCAGGATGCAAAGTCCTTAGATATTTGTTTGCAGTTTAACTATCCACGACAAGGATGGAGGTTTGCAAAACTTTGAAAAACCTCTTCCTAAACAAAACCAAGTTACTTGTAGATTACAGTAAGGAGGTGTTCAGCCGTGGAAAAGCAGAATGCTAAGCACATCTCCCTGCTACCATCTACCCATGCTGCCATCCGGCCCCTCATATTTGCAGGAAACCCAGGGACTCCAAGTCTCCTACTTCTGCCTCTTACTCCAGAGAGTACCTATTCCTTGGTGGAAGGCATTTCTCTTTAAAACTGTCAGCCTGAGGCACTTCTGCCCATTCCCTCTGTACTAGAATTTTCCATGTGCCAGTTCTCAAGCAGAAACACTGACAGAGCTATTTCGAGTCAATGACTACCAGATGCTGCCAGGGCTTTGCCAGGGTGGGGTTCCTCAAGGTTAGTGTGCCTTGCTTCAGTGTCCAAGACTGAGCTGGTCTTCTGGTGCCAAAAACCTGATTATGTGCACCAGAACAAAAATTAATTCATAGGCTGCCACTGATGCTCTCAAAACCTTTGCTGTCTTTCAAACTTAGGAAATGGAAAATAGAGAAGTTCTAAGAATCCGCTTTCCTACATGGGCTAGGCAATGTACAAATTGTACCTTACTGGTTTTGGGATTTAAAACCTTTATTCTTTTCATTTGAAACCATAACACAGTTTCCTACATGTACTGTATGAGAGCAGTTCTTGCTCAAAGATGTATTCCCAGTAAAACACCCACCCTGTACTTGCCGTGGGTACCCAGGGTGAGATGAATCCTCAGAACGTGCGCACCACAAGTACAAAAGACTGGAAAAATCCCTGTGAAGGAAAAGTTAGTCTCCTGTTTATATTTAGAGCTAGTGTTACATATAAGCTGTGATGATACAAAGTCAAGCGTGTGTAGTTTTATAAAGACATTTCTCCTTGCCCCTTTGTACATAGCTTGACAGAAGCAACAGAAAGTCTCTGACAGATGCTGATGAAATGAGCTATCTGGTTACAGAGCTGAAATATTTGGAAAGGACACAAGTGAGAACAGAATTTATTGCCTTTGTGGAAAGGGGATTTAATTTCTAAACTATCCACACGTGGCAACCAACAACCTTGTCTCTGCCCTCTGGTGACAGCCTGCAGGCACCATGCAATTATGATTAAAGCCTTTTATTGTTTTTGTCCCAGATTAGATTAAGTTGGTATTTAAAGATACAATTTTCTCATTGCGTTGTCATGCCAGAAGAGAGACGTGGTTGTCTGTGCACATTTACTGAGGTGCAAAAAAGAAATCTGAATGCTTTGAGGTAAACATGGCTAGCAAGGTTCCTAATTTTGAGGAATAGAAGTAATTACAATCCTTCAAGATTATTATTAATATTAATTCTTATTGTTCAGTTTAACTGGGAAAACGATTTGAATGAGTTCACACTGCCACTAAAGACAAGGTAGGGAAGAGAAGGCCACTGTACTTATTTCTATTGCTGCCTACAGCAGAGATCCTCTCCCTCCCTGGCCACAACACGGTCAGCATCTGTGCCACCTTTGCACACAGCCACACTGGGTACATTCTCACCCTGCAGGATTCGGATATTTCTTAGTAACAAATCTCAGCATACAGCATCTGGAATTTATGGATCAATTTACATAGAGAGACCTACGGTTGGATCAGATGATGACCTACATAAGGATCACTGAGCTACAGGCATCCTTCATCACATAAAACATCTCAACTATTGTTGTTAACACTATTATGATTTTACACTACCTGCACAGGTAGCTCAGATGGCTACAATGGCCACAGGTACACAATGAAAACCAGAGTGGCTCAGTGACACATCAAGTGACCCACTGATACAGAGCCACCGTTTTTGGTCCCGTGACGGCGTGATCTCTTGCCTAAGCACCACATGGGCTCTCTGAATTGTGCCTTGTTTGTCTTGTGATGGTTTTATCCAGTTAACATTACTCTCTGGCAAGCCTTGCCTTTTTGCTGCTGATTTTAATCCACCATTTTGAAAGTCAACATGAATTTGTCTTACAAACTAGTTTTACTAATCTTTTTATATTTCATGCCGATCACCTTAAAGCAACAGCTTGCACATTCATCTCTGGCAGCCCTCAGGTATCAAGGGAAGGCCATGTGGACTCCAATGAAAGTGCTGCAATGCCTTTCCCTTTTCACCTGACACTGTTGCACTTCAGAGGACATCCCTGCTGGATGGGGGTGGTCTGGATACCATCCCCAACCCCTGGGAGCTCAGCACAAGCTTCCCAGCAAACTGAGCTCCCCCATCATATCTTAAAGCTTTATCCCTCAGCATGGAAAACCTTCACATTCCCAGGCCAGTGAGAGCGCAGAAATGGGACTCCAGCCCTTGTTTCTGTAAATACTCAAGGTAAAATAAGAACCATCTGCAGGAACAGGGAATGAACACAACCTCAACTCCCCTTTAACTTGGATGGAAGATCTTAATTCTCAACTAGGAACTTTTTTTTTTTGTGAACCACAGGGGATATGGCAGTATTTGTGTAAAGCAAGACAAGTTTGGCTGGGGGACTAGCCTTCAGCAGGGTAAGGAAGAGTCCCATCTTAGAGGTGGGTGATGGGGATTCGGCTACTCAGAGGCAGAGGACAAAACAGAGCTCAAATCTTGCACAGTCCAGGAATTCACCTTCAGGGATGGTCATCAAGAAAAGCCCAAAACAATGCCAGCCACAAGCTACCAACCTGAAGCAGAAGTGCCTGTGCCAGCCTGGTTGGGTACCCAACCACCTATCCATGGCCCTCGCTGTGCATGATATGACAGCTGCCTCGCAAGCTCTCCATTCAGGGCTTTGGGGCACCCTTTGCTCAGCCCCTGCTGCAGCATCTCTGGCCACGGGGTACCAATACAGGGCAAACCTGTGTGTCAGCATAGTGCCACAAACCTCAGAGCAACAGGGCTGCCTCGCGTAATCCGACATGAAGTCCTGGGTCCATGGGCCCTTCTCACCCAAATATTTTCTTCATTACAGATGTCTGAGTCAGGTCACACCAATCAGCCGTACAGGCGGGACAGTGGAAGGTGACTTTAGTATTGATATCTCAAATGGCCTCACCTAAGACTTATCTAAGCTGCTGACTTGACCATTTTTAACCTGCTATAATTATAGCGATTACATGCAATTTTTAATAACTAGGGTATTTACAACCTAATATTTTTCAGTGCTACCTGGGCCCAAGATTTCATTTTTTTATATGGAGAGTGTGAGTTATCTGTGCTACTTGGATATCAGGAGTATTCATAGTAAAAGATTTGAGAGAAGTACTAACTTTCTTAAAGGGCAAAACCTATAACTAATTTTAACTCCAAGCTAATTAAAAGATATATTTGAAGATTCTCAAAAAGAAAAAAAGTGCTGTTTCTATTCAGTGAGTAAATGTTGCAAAGTTTGTAGAAGACAAATTGTGTTTTTCATAAAAGAACATTATATATAAACTAAACCTCAATTATAACTGTAGTATCATGACTATTAGCTCCAAAATTACAGTAGGAGTGGGAAAAATAAATAATAATGACTTACACTAGTTTGGATAAAAATCGTAGTGCTCATTAGCTGTATTCCAAAGCAAGTGAGTGAGTGTGAGACAGACCTAAGAAATGCCTTAAGAGCAAGGAAAAGATGAGAAGGAGCAATGCACAAGTACTTACAAATATCTAACATTCCAATTTTAAGGAAAAGGCCTAAAGGTGACAACAAACAGCTAATTGCCCAAACAATTTCAGAGATGAGGGCATGAAGAAGAGACCAATCAGTAAGGAGGTAGAGATCACATGGCAATGAGCACCAGACTGAAACTGAAAGTGCAAATGAAACAATTTTATGAGTGCCATTTAAATTCCTATTCCAAGAAGCAGTGGATGGCTCAGGGGGATTTCTCCAGCACACCACTTGCCAAATAAGCCCCAAGGGACTCTGACTGAATTCTGTCTTACAGCACTTTTACTATGGGAATTTTCTACACTTTGTACAGGAGGAAGACTCCCGATTTGTTTCGGGAGTTGTGGAAAATCAGCTACCTGATTTTTTTTCTTCTTGTAGGGATACAGCAAGTTGCCCAAGAATTGAAAATCACACCTTTTTTACTGTGAAAGCACATGGAACAACAGGAGTTGTATTTCAGTATGCCATTTATCAAACTCAACAAGAGCTCCTCCAGCAGTCACAGTGGTGCCAGATAACAAGGCCAGCACATGCTCATCCAACAAACAAGAGATCAAATGAGCTGTAGACTTGCTGCATACAGAACCAGAAGCACCAAAAACTCTTGTACCAAAGCAGCTTTTGGCAACGAGAGGTTTGCTTTGGCTTGCACGGGTTTTTGCTTTCAATCCTTTGGGATTGGCTGCGATGTTTCCTACACCCACTAATTTCACCTCACCAAAATGCACCAAGAAGACCTTATGGCAAGATATCAAATCCAGTGCATCATGGGCAGCACCCATGCAACTGCTTGGATTCACTGCCTGATTGCCCAGTCTGTGCAACATCGCTGCCTAGACAATATTACACTCAGGGGTTAACTTCAGCTGTACTGGCAGCAAAGCAGTGCCCCAAATGTGCAGCTGGTGTGGATGGATACCAGTGCCTTCTGCAGCATGCTGTGCTGCAGGCAGCAGAACCTCTCCAGTGCCTGATTACTTCTAATTATAACACCTGGCAGATGTGCAGCGTTTTGGCAGTTTGGCAGAGTGTTTTATGTTGCTTTAGATTGACTGAGTGAAGCAAGCACCATCAGCTGAGCTGCTCCCGAGGCATGTCTGTCAGCAAAAGCAGTGCTCTCCAAATTAGCGAGTCAGCGCCTTCTGCCTGAGCACCAAAGCTCTGCAGAAAGAGCAACCTTCTACCAGCGAGGGGCTGAGCAAGAGCTCCTGTGTCTGCCACCACCAGCTAAACCACAGTGAGGTGGGGGCTCTGCTGGAGGGCGATGCTGCCAGAGATGTCAGGCTGGTACTCAGGAAATCCCTGATGACGTCCCTGCTTCAGCTACCCAGGCTCACCAGCTACATGGTGGGCCCTTCCTCACCCCCCCATCCTTCGCATTATGTATCTATGGGAGAGGATCCTCAAGGCAGAGAGTGCCTTTAATTCGAGGCTGTGCGACAGTGCTTCAGGAAGCCCAATTTCAAATGAAGCCCCCATGTGCCGTTACACATAAGATTATGAGCGATCCCAGCTTAAAGTGATCTGGAAAAAGACCCTAATACCTGTTTCAAAGAGACAAATGGGTTCCACGTCCTGCCCTGCAGCCTACAGTCTGGGCAGAGCTGAATGGCCTGCATTAGCAGAACACGTTTACGTTTTTTAAAAAATAAAGAACAAACATTTTATTGACTCCTTCAATGTCATGTCTCAATCTCTGATTTGGGAAGTGCGTTTGTGCCATTTTTAAATTGAAAATACTTGAGTTGTTCATGAGGTGCTGAGAGTCGTATAACATGCAGAAAATCTATCAAGTCCTCACAGAAATTGGGATAAGTGTGGCTCTATGGCTTTCTTTAAAAGACACTTGAGAACAAGACTTAATAACAACCAATGCTGAGAATCTGCAACTGTCACAAAAGGGAATGGAAATACAAGTACTATCTTAGAAGAGTCTCTCTGACACACTTAAGAAATAAAGTTACAACAGCCCCTTCAGGGTAATCTGTGTGAAAGATCTAGCTGGAGAAATGTATTTCATGCACAGGCAGAAAATTCAGCTTCTCTTCCTTTCCTGGACTCTGGAAACACTTTCTTTAGACCTGACAAAGATTTTCCTCCTACTCCTTCAGCTTTTACCTGATGAGCTCCTGCTCACATACAGTCCTATTCACATGGTTGACCACCCTGAGGTCTAGCTGGGCCCCTCTAATTATTTTTTAACAATCTAGCAAAAGATCTGAGAGTAAGAAAAAGTGACTTCTGAATAGGAACATCCAGAGACTTAATGCAATTAAGAATATTAATTTCATGGCTCTAGTATATTTGTCCTAATAATCACAGGCATCCTGATAATGATTGTTCTTCCCCTTTCACTCCTACCCTCATTTGAAAAGCAGTGAAATTAATGGAGCCTGTGTTTCTTTAGATTTGCATTTTCCCAACAAGCCTCATCATCCCAACAATAACCAGCTCCTACCTGCTGCTTTCACTGCCATATGGATGGGCAAGATGCTGGATCAGCATCAGGTGCACTGAGCTATGAGCGTGGAGCGCTTGGTGGACCCCTGGCTCGGCCCAACTCCTTGATTTAATGAGACTGTTCATAAATCTGTTGAGAATATATAATTAACTTTGAGACTCCTGAATTTATCTCAAACTCTGATAGATTTGGCCAGTGGGATCAAAATGTAACGGTAGTGAGAAACAGCTAAGGTCCCCCCCGACACTGAGGACCAGAAAAAGTGTCCATTCCATGAATGAGGGGCAAACTCCTCCATGGTGCCCACTACTCTTCATCTACTACCTCTCCTCGTGCAGTGAGTTACACTGCTACTGCAACAGGGTGTTTCTGGGAGCCAAGGAAGACTTAGGGTAATCTGTGAGCAGTGGATGGCAGCGGGGATCTTTTTTGGGCTGCTACTCACAGTCAGTACACCCTTCCCTTATATGCTTTCTATGAGTCTCACAGCCCATTTTTGAGTCTCCTGACTTAACTGGGTGTGCTTCAGATCACAGACACCTGCATGCACCCCCACTAATTATGCTGCACAAATAAATGCTTCATACAGAGAAAATAAAGGAGGAAGACGTGAACTCGTTACCCTCTCCACCTGTATTATCAGGGTGTTTTACAAACACAGCATCCCTGGCTATGCCCCCAAGCTTCAGGAAAGACACCTAATAAAGTCACCTGTGTCTGATCTGGAGGCTACAGAGCTGCTGGCAGGAGGTCCCAAGTAGCATTTTGTGATGCTCCAAGCTTTCTCAGTGGAAAGCTGTCCCAGCTTCAGCTTCAGCTAAAGGAGCTTCCTCCAAGGGAATAAAATCTCCCTGTTATGCAGGCTGAGAGGGGTCTATGAACAACTGGCCTTGGAGGTTACCACCCAGGATGACCTCCACACTCCCTTGGTTGTCTGATTGATACACCTGCAACTCAATATTTAAGAGACACCTCCAGGGTTGTTAATAGCTTTCTTTACTCTTGAAAAAGCAAACCAAACTGCTCCTGCTGCAGCACAGAGCTTCCAGCATTTGAAAAGCATTTCAGGAGAGAGTCCACCCTGTAAGGATGAGTGGCCTCAGCACCAGCCTGCTTTGTGTCCATTCTGGAGGAATATGACCTCTTTCCCTGCCTTTTTCTCTGGCCACTGAGCTTCCAAATCTAGCACAGACAGTGACATTAATGTAGGGAGTCCTCTGAAAACCTACACAGAAAGAGGCTTTTGGAGGAGGAAGAACAGTAAATGAGAAACGTGATACAATGAATTAAGTTTTGTAATACAAAAAATGCCTATTTCTTTGGCAAATAAAGAAATGAAACTTGGCTTTCTGAGGGGGAAAAAGAAATGTGTAGTTTCAGACACTGCCAATCCCCATCCAGGATGATGTCAGGCACATCCATAATTCTTGAGGCATTCAGGAGAGCAAGCAAAACCTTACCTGGACGTGGGGTTTGGAGGGTGAAATCGTGGTCTGCACAATACAGGTCAGGGCTAAGTCCTCTCACCACTGGTCACTCAGGTGAACAGTTACTGAAACAGGCAAATGTCTGCAAAGAGTTTCAGTGAATCAGCATCTTCCAGCAATATAGATTACAGAGGGGAGATGAACTCCAGGCTGCCAGACATCACCAGTCGTCATGAGCCCTCACCTCACAGTCCTCCAAAGGGCTCTCAGGAGCTTCCCCCCACCCAGTCTCAGCCCAAAAACTGCTGCACAAGCTGCTGCATCTGCAAGCTGCCTCTGCCAGCTGCGCTCAAGAAGCTGGTCCAGGCACCTTGGGCTCCTCAGACCTGCAAAGGGGTGAGAGCAGGACTGCAGCCCCATTAATGAGAGCTTCAGTCACCCAGGGATGCTCGGATATCCGAGAGGCACCTGAACGCACACTGCTTGTTTCTGCACAAATTTGCTTGAGTGCACAAACCTGGATATTTTCTCCCAAAAAGAAAATGTGAAGCAGTCACATCAGCTACAGGGAAGGAAGGAAATAAAACCCCAGAGAACAACACCCACCCCTGCTGGACAAAATCCCCGAGATAGTCACCTGCCTAGGCAGGGCATGTGCTGCCTGGGGCACATGTCAGAAACCTGGTTTTGCCAAAGAACAAGGACAGTGATTCTGGCATAAGCTCAGGCATTTCTCCTTTCCAAGGGTACCTGCTTGAGAAGTAGGGCCTGATTGGTAATTTAAGAGAGAAAATAGGAGCAAAAGTGAGGAAAAAAAACCCCACAAGACTTGCAGGTGTAGAGACAAAGCATAATTATGCATGCACACGCTTTGATTACTTCATACTCTTAAAATGGGAAAAGGCTTCACTCAAAAAGATAACTTCTTTAAAAAAAAAAAAGAAGCATTATTTATTATCGTTTTTTTCTATGTTTCAAGGATGCTCTTTAAAGGTTTCAGTTTTGTAAAAGAGTCTTTGACTTTTCTATATCTCTCTGTCTCTCTCTGTCATTGCCTTCCGCAGCTGGGAGAAAAATCTAAGGGCCTTAAATAAGTTTAAATATGAAAGTCAAAAAAAGGCTTTGAAAATAAGCTGTGAAGGAACACTCTGTATTTGAACTCCACAGAGAAAATTAAAATCAAGGGAAAACACAGAGCTGAAACAGTAATACATCAAATTTTTACATGTATTTATATATATATATTTCAATCAGAGGACTCAATGTCTCACTGCTTTCAATGGGACTTTTGTTTGTGTAAAGATGGAAGAACAGAGCTCTGTTTCACCATGGCTCTGTGCTTTGTCTGCTTTCTCCAGTCCCCAAATTTTTAATCCAAACCAGGGGACACCCGTCTCTCAGAGCAGCTGAGCTTGTGTAGATCAGGAGTGTGCTCCTTTGTGAAGCACTGCCAGCACCAAAATCCCAGCTCTGCTGAAATCAGTGGCAAAACTGCCCAGCTCCAAGAGAAGTGGCTTCCCACTGCCAGGCACACACAGCCACCTTGCTGACTCTCCCAGCACCCTGCCACCCCACGCGGCCCCATCATGTAGAAATAGTTATGGTTGTGCCCACAGGGACTTTGCCTTGGTGGGTTTTCTTACCTAGGCATGAGACAGCTCTTGCCACAGCCTGAGCTGCCACTGGGCTGGTTTCCATCATATGCTTCATCCCCCAAAACCAGACTGGAGCAAGGCAGGGCCAAAGGCTGCGTGGACACCTCTCCGTTTTAGGTACCACCCTCAAATGACTGCTTTTTCCTCTTCACAGCTTGCCTGCTGATAGATGCATGAAGGTCTCTGTGGAAGGTTCATCATCCATTCATTGCCAGCCACACCAAGGAGAGCCTTTCCTAGCAAAATCTGATGAACACCAACCCCACCCTCCATGTTTCATGCCCTTCTTGCACAAAAGTACAACATCCCACAGTAAGGAAGAACTGCCCTGCAAACAGCCCTAAGTCAGTGAAGAACAACAGACATACTCTGCAGGTTTTCTTACGTATTTGTACGGCCTGCTCCTTCTATCCACTGAGTCATAAAATATGGCCCATCACTGTAACATCTGAGCACAAGACTATGGTGCACACTGCAGCCCCAGTGAACTGTTCCCCTTTGGTGTCAAGGAACATGATTTATAGGCAACAAAAGATTGGACAGTAATTCAAGGGAACAAATAAAGTTTCCTAGTAACTCCAAGGCAGAGGAAGGCAAATCCTGCTACTTTTACTGTTGTGTTTGTAGGAGCAATGAATAAGATGGCTGGAAAGAGTCTATTTTAACAACAGAACTCACGAGGGGAGAAAATTGTTGAAGATTCAGTCAGTGTCTGGCAGTTTCCTTGGTTCCATGTGCAGGGCTCCAGGGGACACAGCAACAAGCGTTGCATCACAAAATACCCTTTTTCTCCCCTTTCCTACTCCGGAATCTCTCCAGCCTTGAAGAAATCTCTCACCTCAATGCAATGGTTTTGCCCCCAGGAACAAACACAGTACCCACCTGCATGAGCCACTGTGGACTTCTCTGCTCATCAGGACTGTGTGGGTGCCAAGTGCCTAACTGCAGTATTTTTTTCCTCTCTTGTAAAGGTAGTTCTTGTTCTACCTGGATTAACTTTCAGAGAGGGTGAGAGACCTGCTTTCTGTCCTTGCCTCTTCCAATCACAGAGAGACCATGGCAGTGCCTTTTGCTTTTGATTAAAAGAACTTTAGGTATCCGTTAAAGTGCCCTGACCCAGCTTTTATCGACTAACCCCACTGGCACAGCTCTCTTTTGGGAGGCTGGATCCCTCGGTAGAGCTATTACAGCAGCCTTGCATTCCCAAAGAGGGTAATTCTCCAGAATAAAAGCTAAACGATGGAGCGAGACAAAGTGGGTGACTGTGTATATAAACATTAGACTTGGTTTGCTGATGCAAACAGTTCTCGGGGTGAGAGGGAAATAGCAGAAATATTCAGTTAAACATTTATGCAGGATTTACATACGGTGACATACACAGAGGTGGTGTTTGCATGGCTGACACTATTGGCAGTGTTGGATTTTTTAGGGATGCTTTCCCAGAGCATTTTCCTTGCCAGGAGAATCTTTAGTGAAATTGTGCAAGCGTAACAGATCCATCATTCACATACAGAACTCTGCAATTTTTCTTCCTTCCAAAGAACAGCTTGTTCCCCTATTTACAAGGTATTAATATAGGAGGACCTATTCCTGAGGCTTAGATACAGCTTCTCAGGTTTCCCACACGGGTTCAGATTTCAGCTGATGTAAGCCAGTGAGGTCAGCATGTAAGATTGGAGGGAAGTTAGCAGGTTAAGATCCTTTTCTTTAAACAATAAAAATGTTTCTTCTATGTACATATTCCCCTAGAAAAGTAAACCCCCAGGCCAAGGACCCCCTTAGAGCACTTGCTGCTATTACAGCACTGTGCTAAGGCATGCAGATGAAAATTTAAAATTAACCAGAAAGTCTGAAAAAAAACCCAAAAAACCTGAATTTTACTTTTCTCAACCCAGCTAAGATGTAAATTAGATAAATTATGCAATTACCAAAAAGCAGAGTAGGATCCCAAAACCTGTGTGAACTTTGCTAACTTTGGTTTTACTTACATTAAGATGTTCTTTTAGTCACAATGTTTTGCCCAAACAGACCCCGGGGTAGGATACTTCAAAGCAGTTAGGTCCCGTTTCAGTCATGTGCTTGAGGAGGATACATTTCAGATGTGCATTTAACTTCTCATCAGCTGTGAGAGTCACCTGCATAACTGACCTTACAGCTCTGAACAACAGGGCCTGGTTCTGCTGCAATATAACCAACCTCTGTCTCTCAAATTTATGAGGCAAGGACTCTAAAAAGCATTTATGAGATGGGTCTACTATTCCAACCTGGGATGCCTGTACTTACCTCCTCATGCCTGAGACCTAAGGGTTCCCTTTTTCAATCTCATCCACAATTGGAGGTAGAAACTTTCCCTCTCTTTTCTTTCTGAAAAGGACAACTGAAATGCAGCAGGACTCTCACGACTCCAGGAGGAGCTGCAGCTGTAAAAACAAATGCACAAACACTTGAGTGCACACACTGAAACCACGAGGTAGTTGTGAGAAGTGCCATTTTTTCTGGTCCAACGGCAATTAATTGGAACATTGCTACTGTTTCCAAGACCAGCAGGACTGCCTTTTCCTGCCTGCTGAGCTCTGTGGCAGGTGAGTTTCAATAGGATGAATTCCAATTTAATTAACGAAAAACCATTTTCTTACCAAAAAAAAAAAAAAAAAAATATTTAAAAAAAAAAAAAAAAAAAAAAAAAAGCACAGACAACAAACTGTTCTTACAGTTCTCTCAAAATGAATACATACATCATATAAAAACCAAGGAGGTAACACAAAGAAATTTGGATGCCTTCCACTCCTAGGTGATGCTGAAAATCCATTTGATACTATGTTTCAAATACCATTTTTACTAGCATTGAATACCTTAGTTGGAAGATCCCATGATGGATGGTTTTTCCTCTGTGAAAAGCATCCATTTCCTCTCTTAGGCCACAAATGTAAATATGGAAATTGATCATTCTGAATTGGTCTGTTTAGGATTATTTATTTAATGGCTAACCACAGTGTCTCGGGCTACTAATACATAATTTAAATGTCTCACAAATACAGCACTTTGTTTCCAATTCATTCTTTGTACATATTCAATAAATTGAGCATGTGAAAATAATCAAGAAAGCAAGACCTTAGTTATCGATTCTGAAAGGGTTCATGGTCCTTCTAAATGTGTCTTTAAGTCGTTTTAGCTTGCATTTGAACATAATGATCATGACAGGCATGGCTTTAACTGAGCCAACAGAGCTTTAAAATAAATACTGGAAGCTGCTTGCTGAAAGTTGAGGCAAGGTCTGAGTCTCAGTCTGGCAAACATTCCCGTTTCCCCCAATAGCCCTGGCCCTGGCATAGCCCTGGCAGGCTGAGGATTCCCAGGACCTCTTTGCTAGCCAGGGTGAGGGTCACCAGAGATGTCTGCAGGAAAGAAACACTCAGCCCTGAAATTCAGCTTTTGTCATGCCCCCCTTTTTCTTCCAAAAACGATCTAGATTTGGGATCTATTTGCCCTTCGCACAGTGGTGAACATCCCTGCTGTGCACCCCAGAGGAGCAGAGAAATCCTCCATGCTTTCTGCTGAAGTCCCATGGGACATTCGTGTAGCCTACTGTTCTGCATATTTTCGGTGCTTATGCTAAAGATCTTTGCATGTCAAAGCATTGCAGCCCACATTTCATGCTTACACTCATCTAGGCTTCACCAGTGAATCCGTTTTATATTGCAATTAAAATCTACTCTAGCATGCATTTTAAGAAAGGATGCACCTTTAACATTTAAGCATACTGTATCATAATGCAGGAAATCAGATCTTCAATGAAATCTAGTCTGCTTTGATTAATAATTGATGACATTCTTGCCTCGGAAAGTAAAAAAAAGGGAGACCCTTTCTATTGATCTGAGAGACTCGAGTAAATGAAACAGATTATAATTTTTGCCTATGTTTGTTAGCTATCGATAAAATGGCAGTACTGAGCACAAATGTAAGGATGGTAATAGAGAAAGCCTTAAATGCATCATGTCCAATTTCTTGAAAACTTAATTTGATGTTGAACAGCCAGAAAGCCTGTGTATACTGGCAGTTCAAGGTTATGCATATCTTCCATCAGTATTGCAATGTTGCTAACACACAAGAAGAAGTGGAAAATGTCAGGCACTTAAGTGACTGAAAGACTTTCAAAGATTTTGGGGGCAGATCTTGAGCTGGGGAAAGAAATAGTTTTGAAAGTACAGTTCCATAGTGTGACCTCTATCGTGTACAACTTTTTCAAACAGATATTGGAGGAAATAATAATCAAGATACAGGAGTTAAAGGAGGTAAAAATGCAATGTGATTTTAAGAAAGACAGATCACATCAGACTAAGATTGTTTGAATATCTGCTTGACTTGATCAGAGAAAAGTGATAGATCTAATCTATGTGGACTTTGCTTACATTTGACCTAGGCCCACACGGAAAGTTCTAAGCGGAGCTGGAGAAGACATGTGGATTGATTTTGTTTGTGGTTTGGATTTTTGTTTGTTTGGGTTTTAATTAAATGTCATTGCTCCAGCTCACACCAATGGAAGGTTAATCCTCTTTCAATTACAACAGCTTTCCTTGAGTTTGCAGGTGGGGAGTCTGAGCACTGATGAAGACAGAGGGTCTCCTCCAAGCAGAGGCTGCTGTGGTTTCCCTGCAGCTGACAGCAAAACCAGCAGAGTCTGAGCAGGACCCGGTGGGCAGAACCTCAGGGGCACAATGTCACCCTCCACGAGCCCAGGGAGATGGTGGAAGGTTTTCATGGGTAAGGTGTAGCAGACCACTGCATTTGATGATCTGTGCGAGACATTTCAGAGTCAAGGTGTAGGGATTATAATTAACCAGCAAGGATGCACTGGGAGGGCATTTCCAAGCAATGAATATTTAATTAGAAGAGCTAAGAGGAGAGGCAATCTATAAAATAACACTGATGAGTCACTGACTGTCAGTCTGTGCCTTCCTGGTGTATCAATATTTCTACTGGAAGTTCACAAATTTAAAAATATTAATGGGTCAGATTTGGCCCCAGAAGTTTTGAAAAAAAAAAAGGTAAGTAGAGTGGAGTTACTTCCATAAATCATTTTATCTTTCCACCTACATTTAGTTAGTGGCAAGTACTGCTGATCTCCAATGTTTCTAGTCCCATTTTTTCTTTCCAAGACCGAACTCCCCTTCCAGACCAAATGGTCTGTGCTTGGGAACAGCTCATTTAGTGGACATGAACACTTATTAAAATGCCCTCCTAAAAAAATTGCCATTGCACACAATTCTCCCTAACAGGAATACAAAAAGGAACAAGTCTCATATTAGAGACATTGGGTACTGTCAGGGGAGGGCAAGTCAAGATAAAGAACGATGTCAACAAATCAAATGATTCAGAAGGACTAGCCCCTTGAAGGCTTTTCCTTCTTGCATTTCCATGTCAGGCTTATATCTACTGCAATACATCAATGGTAGAAAGCAAAACAGAAAGCACAGTTAAATATATAAAATGAATTTGGTATATGAAAAACAATTAAAGTTGACATTGCTCAAATGAGAAATGAATACATTCAGACAACTTTACCTTTGACTATAGCATTGACTGGGACAAAGCTAGGGGGAAAAAAGGAATAGTTTTCATTCCCCTGAGAGATCAGTGGAAAGGGCAGGTATCCACCCCAAAAGCTGGTAAGTTAAATGTCCAGAGATCACCATGTTTTGACACACCATGTTTTCTTTTATGTTGGATGGTTTCAGCCTGCAGTTTTACACCTAAGAAATGACTCTGGGTGGAGATGCCTGGGCATGCACAGATCACTCCTCAAATTACCGATATCAGGAGAACTGCCAGGCTGTGCTTTGGTTTCATGGAGTTGGTAAGTCAGTGTCTAGTGATTTCCCACATGATTATAGCTAAGGATTTCAGACTAGAATCTGTCTATGCTTATGCCAGGGCAAGTGTGACAGGTTTCATGGTCTTCACCACCCTGCAAATACAGTTACAATATAACTCATGTAACTAATATATCCAGTAACATCAAAATCTACTAGCACTGATATATTGACTTTAGTACAAACAGGATCAGATTCTGTATCACCTTACTGCCTACAACATACTTCACAAAATAAGGAGTTAAGAAAAAAATTAAATCAATGATGAAACCCCTATTGACTCCAGAGACATGGGAACAAGCCTGTGGTGTGAAAAGCCAGCAGGATGCTTTCTGCAGGAAGAGCTAAGCAGAATTGCTTTTCACTTGGTAAGCAGCAGAAAATCAGCAGCTACCAGACAGCCTCTCACAAGCTGAGTGTACAATTCAATCAATACTTTTAGTTTTACACTCTTAGACATTCAGTAGAGAGAAAAGTTTGTATTCAAGTCATGTTATCTGATGGCTCAACAACAAAGACCATTGAAGCAAAACGAAAAAAACATTTAAAAATTCATTGGGTGACAGTGGGTACCTTGCCTTTATGTAGAAAATGCTTTTGCTAAAGTGACATCAGCAAAATTAATTAGATCATCATAAAGGTTTGCAAGGTAACTTCACTGAGGTAGCAATCTGCATGAAGCAATCTCTTGAAATAGCTAGCAAAACTCTATAAAGAAAAATTGCTTGCTGGGTGTATCCCTGCAGATTAAATAGACTTGGTAGAAGGTGAACCATTTAAAAAAAATTGCATCAGTCGTCTTGCAAGCAGTGAATGAAGAAAAATCCTCCCTAGCCACATGCCCAACTTTAAGGATGTTCAGAAGCACTGTTTAGGTCAGTAAGAAGCAAGCCTGACCCAAGTCCTGCACTTTAAGCAGTTCGAGCCCTTCAGAGAACAAGGCTTCAAGTGACACCAGGGTTTGCCTGCTGGAGGGAGGTAACCTGTGCCTCTACACCACTTCTGGCTCAATGTGGAGGATAGGAGGCTATGGCACATTTGGACTGCTGCAGACCACAGGAAGCAGTGTGGGACTCAGCTTACAGCTTGCTCAGTGCTAGTGAGCAAAAACTGGGGGATTTTTGTCTTGTTTATCCTATATTCTGAGCAATTAAGACTGGTGCCTCTCTATCTGCATGTCTGTTGGTGACTGAGGGGTTACAGCAGCAACCCAACAGTACATTTAAACACATGCTTAGATTTCTCTCTAGTAAGTTGTACACCTGGGTGTTCTGCTGAACCCTAAACATTGTTTTGCATTTCTCTACAAATCCCTCTGCCTGACAATGAACTCCTTTTGTTAAGAACACTGGATTCAGAAGCAATGATTTGGACTGGACTGCTATTCCTATGGGCTCTCAGAGAGAAGGAACAAGAGTCATCACCCCAGAGGAGCTGAGAGCAGAGCAGAATATAAATTCTGTTGCCCAAAAACTAAGTATAAAGAATTCTATACAGCTACAATACCATGCACAAGAGCAAAAGGGATGGGTACACCATCTTCAAGGAGTGTGATGATGGGGCACTATGCCCCATGGCTTTATAAGGCACAAATATGCTTCCCTTTCCTTATTTTCTAAGGCACATCCCATTTTCAAAATTGAATTGCAGTGAAAGGCTTGTACGGTAGCTACATAATTTTTGATGATGTATTCTGAGGCCTCCTTCATAATTTCTGAAAATTTTATGTGGACTGAATATGTGAATGTGTAGAACCAGGCACAGGCCCCTGAGATGCAGGTTAGTGCCTTATGTGGGCACAAGCACAGGGATCCTGCTCCACATTCACCAAGGCGCTGCCCAGTCCCAAGGTGAATCTTTGTGGTTTGAAACATATCTGGCTTGGCTACAGTGAGCAAAATGTGCAATTCTTCAATGCCTGAAACTGTTTGCACAGTAGCCAGCAGACCCTAGCATTTCACAGCAGCTGACAGCTCATCTTGGGGAGCAAGCGACTCCAGTGATACCAAAGCTTGAGTTATTTCCAAGAAAAAAACCCAAGCATTCTTTAAAACACTAATCAAAAGCAGACTTGGGTTCCTAAAACCAACTCATCCTAAAGATCAGGAGGAAAACAACTGCCATAGATAGAAAACTTTGACAATGCTGTTGCAGACCAAAGTGAAAGCGTATGAGCAATTAAACAATCATTATTTCAATTACTGGCTTTGTTTCCTGATAAGCATGAGAAGCAGCAGTTAACCATCTGCCTTGTACAGTGCTGTGCTGCACAACATGGGAATGCCTTCAGCAGAAGTGTGCAGGGATTTGTACTCACACACTGCAGTAAAAGAAATACTGAATGGTAGAAAGGGAAATCTTCTGGGGTTTTTTGTAGTGCCTCTTTGCCTGTACATATTCTTCCCTTTTGAATGTGCTGCACTTGGTCAGGGCTGGCTCAGAGAGCCCCTGTTGCATGAGATACATTTCCTTACTCAAGCCCATGGGCAAGACTCTGTGTCGTTTGGCAGCCTCTACTTTAGATAGAAGGCTGTGTCTTCTGCTGAATTGTTTGTCTGTGACACATGTCCTTGTCAGCTAGACGTGCTCTGAACTTTCAGCAGAAGAAAATTACCATCTTGGTAATTTTGAAAGAGAGGAAGGCAGCCCTCTGCACTCCTTTTGTGGAAAAGCTGCAACTCTCCAGGGAAGCCTTTGCAGCCACTGCACATAAGCCTTGCAGCTGGTCCCACACTCCTACAGCTCCCCCGAGAACAGCTTTGACACACTTGTGAGCCCCAAGAACAAGGGTCTCTGTGGAAGATACTTCAAGGCAAGACACCAGAACCCACACTAGTCACAGCAGCCAGAAAGTAGTTCTAAGAGGAATGTGGCCTCTAAAGGGCTGCTCTGTATTCAGGACACATGGATCCTCCAATGTCTACATCAATATTTGGAAGGGCTGAAATCTGCAGAGTGACTCCTGCTTTACTTCCAGGCCCATGGGTCCCTCGAAACTCCCTTACCACGTTACCTCTCTCCAGATGGTGTCTCCTTGCTTTCCCGAAAAAGCAGCAGAGGTCCTCTGGTGAGTTGGTAATGGTCAGAAATACGTTGCTTCTGTGCTGAAAACCACCATGTGCAAACTGCCACCGCTTCTTCCATACTTGTGGCTCACCTATGGCAGAACCTATGGCAGAGACCAAGGACATTTAACACCAGTGGTGACAATTTAACCCTTAGATAAGATGTGTGTAAATACTCACTGTAGCAGCTGCTCCTGGTAATGGTTACCACACTCTTAGGGACTGGGGCTGTCCATACCCAATGTCTTGGTTGTTTGCATTACCAAACATTATCAGCATTATCAACATTGTGTGCATTATCAGCGCACACAAGCTGACCCAGAAGACCAAGGATGCGGGCAGGCTGGAGCTGGAGCACACAATTTTCAGTTTGCCTGGCACCACCTTGCATTTCTTAGGAAGTTTTCTTCACTGTGCCATTGCAGCAGAAAGGGGGAAAAAAAAAAGACCCATGGTTTTACAGCTGCCAAAGGGAAGAGGTCATTTTGTGCCCTGCTCTGGCACACTGACTCAAAGAGATGGAAGAAGAAAAGGCAGGATAGCAGATGGGATTCAGTGCTGCATAGTGGATAAGCTAATGGTGGAAAAACAACTCTCTGAACAAGAAAGGCTGAAGCAATTATAGGGCTTGAAGTGTGCAAATAAGTGTGGTAACAAGAGGATAGTGGGATGGAAGAGGAGAAAGAGGTAGTAACCAGGACATAAAATGCTGTGGGATCTGGACAAAGGCTTTTAACTACAGAAGCAGAGAGAAAATGCAACACAGCAGAGCTCTGCCGGAAGAAACAGTAAGCTCTGGAAACAAAGGCAGAAATTCTCACAGGACTGGCTGCCAGTCCTTGTGGAATGGTGGTACCACACTGTTAGATGCTCCATAAACCCATCATAAGGCAAAGTCTGCCAAAGGACCACCTGCTGCTCCAAGGGGAACAGCAAACTTACTTCAGTTATCCCTCAGTATCACTTTTTCCACATCTTGGCATGTCTCCCTGCACTGCAACACAGAAGAGTTGCTCACCCTCAAGCTCTCCAGGGCAGAAAATACTTCAGAGAAGAAACAACATTTCCCTCCAAGGCAAAGAGGAATGGGCTGTGCTAGTGGGTACTGGTGTTGTGATCCATGGAAAGACAAAAACCTTTCAGTGCAGCGTGGTGGGGTTTCTGGGGGAGTCTGAGTGAAGGGATGAGGCTGGTTTTGCTGTGGGGCCCTGGGCAGTGGGGTGCTTTGGAGACTCAGTCACGGACTCCAGTAACGAGGTGCTGAACAATCACTGCTGCTCTTCCCAAATGCTGAGGGGGGGAAAAAAAAGCCTTTGAGTGAAGAGTTAATTATAGGGATTGTATTCTACTTCCTACAATTAAGGGAACCCATCTGTAGAGATTTTAATTAGTAGAGATCTTATGGAGAGGTTCAGTTTGGCTGGAGGGTCTTACTGGGTGTAACTGGGTCTCCTTGGTATTTTCTGTAGTTGTGCAGTCATTAGTATTTGCCATTAAAGACAGTGCTAGATGGCAATAAATAAGGAATGGACAACACAGTGATTTTCATACGCTGCAGATGTACGTATTTGCCTTTTCCCCTAACTCCCATCATCTTTCCTAAATTAATAGAACCACTAGCTACAAAAGTCTTTTATTATTTTAAAAAAAATGGATGAATGATATAATTCATGCACGTGAAGCCATTTTAAAAAAATTAAATGAGGATATTTCACCCTGTATAATAAATCAAATATAAAAGGCATAGGGTGGATATTAGGAAGAATGATCCAAATAAACTCCTTTTCTATCTAAAGCATTTTCATTTCAGTGTTTTTCTATGTTTTACAATTAAAACTTATCAACATTACTGTTAATCTGTCTGGTTTTTCCCTGCTTCCTTTAGACATAGCCCTTTTTCTGGAATAGAAATTTTTTTTCCAGTTTAAGCCACTAAGTTTCTCCTCAATGCACCTCAAAATTAGCCGTCCAAAGAGAAACAAAAAGTGAGTAACTTATATCATGTATGCCACATTTAGTATGTGCCTAAGACACCACAATGCACTGAAGTTTGTGCCCCCACAAGGAGTGCATAGCCAAAAGCTCAAACCACTGGGCATCTTCTCTTGCTGTCAGGGACTTTGGGTCTGACCTATACATATTCCTTCACTCACACGCTGACTGAAAGGTCCCACACTGCTGGTTCCTGCTGTAGACTACTTAGGCCTTGCTTGGTTAGAATTATTCCTCATGCTTTGTTTCCCCAGACACAGCTGAGGGAGTGGGAGCTGGCTGAGGGCTGGGAGCTGCCAGGTTTGCTAAACAGACAGGGCTAGTAAAGCCCTCATGTGAAGGGAGGAGACTGAGCCCTCCTGGCTCACCCTGCCTGCAAAATGAAGTCCTAACATAAAGCCCAAGGAAGTCATCAGGTCAACCAAGTATGACTGACTACCCTTTGGGAGACTATCACATGCTGCCTGCAGCTTCATCCTGCCTGATCTTAAGAAAACAAGGGTCTGGGAGTGAAACTCTCAGAAAGCAATAGAGGCAGCAGCTCTGTGGTTTCTCGATGCTGTATGTTGAATGCAGTGGCCCACATTCACCTGTGTTGCAGCCCAATCCAGACATTCCTCCTGGGCCCAAGCTCAGCTGTGTGTAAGAGGCTGCTCCCACAGGGAGGGTTATGGAGCAGGAGGAGGATATTGCCCAGTGCTGTGGTCCCACAGATGCAGCTAGAGTAGTTTCTCCTCTTATATGTAGGTGCTTTGAATTTCGTGCTGCCTGGATCTTACTTCAGTTCCTTCTCTTTTTTTTCCCCCCATTTTCAGAGACCATTTTTCATTCACTGTCTGTAATGAGACATTCAGTTCCACAGCAATATCCAACTCATCAATCTTTTCCTTTCAAGAGTACTGCTGCTTTTACTGATCCACTACTCAGGTTTATTATATACAAGGCCATACACACACACTCGCCTATATGTGTGTACAGAGCAGATTCTTTTCCCTTTTGTCTCTCTGTTCTTTGCTGTGTTTGTTTACAACATTTTTGTAATTTCCTGGCCTCTGATTGTTTACAACATTCTTATAATTACCTGGCCTACTGTTGGTTCTAACACTCTCTCTTACATGTCTCTCAGGAAAAGTATTAACCACATTTCCTGTCATTCCCTTTCTCGTGCCATTCCTGCTTGCTAGCTGTCCGCTGGGATCTACCTACTCATGCATAATTTTCTGGTGAAGTGTGCTCTGCAGCAATGGAGTATATCTATTCTGACTTTCAGAGAGTTAGTCTGAGTCAAAGGTGAATTCTTATTAATCTCAGATTACCATTTAAGAGGTTTTATAACATCTACCCTCCTAACAAGGTCTGCTGTGTTGCTCAGAGCCCCGGCAGACAGCCCTGCTTTCTCCCCTCTTCGTGCTCATTCAGCTCCCAGTGCAATCACTCCCAAATTTTCAAAGCCAAAAAGCTTTACATATTGTCTATTCTCCATCTCAATGCCTGGAACAAACCATGGTCGCTTTTACTACTCAGTCAAGTGTTACTGAGAATGTGGTGGATAGACAATATGCTATGCAAACCAGCAGGCCTTTGGGGGTTTGAGGCATGGAGCAATGCAACTTCTCCTGTGGGAGCGGTGCAGAAAAACAAACCAGCTGTCTGGATTGAAATCATGAGCAATTAACAGCAGTTTCAACTACCCAGAACTGAACCGTATAAATATTTGCAAATTACACCCTACCTATTTTCACATGAAGAGTGGCTACCCATGAGAGAGCTCTCCCTAGATCAGAGGGATGTTGTCTGAGGGAATCCTGAAGGTCAAGGGGTCAAGAAATATTTCAAAATTATCTTCTTAATTAGAAGCAGCACAGTCTATTCTTCTGTGTGTAGACAGGCACAAGAACTGCAGATGGAAATTAGTGGGGGATATTGGAGGGGAAGCTCTGCCAGTGGGTTCTCATCATAAGACACGGTGTGGCACGAATTCCAGCGGGAAGAGATCCCACCCTTGCCTGCCTCCGGCATCCAGTGGAGACGCCACAGTCATCAGACTGCAGTTATCATTGGAGAAGAAAGGGCCCATTCATCTATACTTGTCCCAGGAGAAGCAATTGGCTTGAAAATGAGTGCTCTTGCATACAAGAAGGATTTCTTTGGGTGGGGAAGGGACCTAAGTTTCCTTTTTGAGGCACTGGATGCTGAAAGAAACTTATGGATCATAATCATTGCCACGTTAAAATGCATCACAACAGAGACAGAAACCCACCCCAGAGTGTCTGATAAAAATAGTTAAGATACATGGGGAATGGAATCCACCACCACCTCGGCGAAGCCACAGGAATCTCTTTCCATTGTAAATATGCTCCGTACAATGATACCACTCTCACAGGAGCGATAGTAAAACATAAATCACACTAACCAGTAACAGGACCCACCAAACAATGCAAAATGACTAGCAACTGAGGCTTGGCTCTGCATGCAGAGAACTGTGTCTAAACTTAGAGCATTTGCTAGGGCAGCCAGAGGAAAGACTCAAGGCTCTGCTCAGATCACGAAGAAGAAAACATAAGCCTGGGGACACAGTCTTCACAGATAAATCACATACCTGTGTATTTTATTGCTAGCATGCTTATGGGAAGCTTGTAAGTGGTCAGTGTGTCTAACAGCTGAGGTCCAGGTAAAGAGTACTGGAGCGAATTTGGGCAGGAGCTACACACCCATGGTACCCGTACGAAAGAGGCTACATGCCCATCAGTGTCAGATGAGAAATAGCTCAAAACTGAGACTCTGACTACGTTTTGCTGTCATTATTATTTATAAGCCATCTAAGTCTGATTCAGATCCTGAGGGCAAGTAGGCAAATTTGAAAGTCTTGGCATACTCCCATCTCCCACGGTTTCATTTTTTAACAACAGCAGTAAGAGAGAAGCAGCAGAGTGACTTCTTTCACCAGTGCACACTCTACCAGCCCACCGATTCCAAGGGATGTGCGCACACAGCCTGAGAACCAGCTCAGGATTTTCTGTTGGCAGTTGTAAATTGTGAATTAAATGAGAGCTCATCAAGCAGTGCTGCTGCGGTTTCAAAATTGCATTATTCTTTATCTGGATCCACAAATACAGGTTTGATTAGAGCTGTAAGCACATGACAAAATGCCTTGCAGTGCAAATGCTAAACAGTCATAAAGATAACGTTTCAATAATTTTTCTTCTATCTACAGCCTTCATTTCTTTGGTTGACATTTTATGGTATGGAGCATAAGACTGTAATAAATATTTCAGATAGTACCTTCAAACACACACTGAGGTGATTTTGCCACTACCAGTTGTGAGTTAATTATTTTTTTACAGGTTTACTCAACACTTTTAACCTTAAAACAGAGGATTAAACCCGTGCTTTCGAAAGAGTGACCATTTACAGGCTCTAAGTCGTGTCTGGAACCCGTGAAGAGTCCTGTTAACGGCAGCTGTCTCCCAGTGAGCTGCTGTTTGCTCGAGCCCAGGCAGCAACAAGAAACTAAGGACTGGTACTTAATTCCCCCTACGGTTACTTGGGCTGCAGCAGAGCAGGCCAGGTTACTCGGAGGGACTGCAAGGTGTGTGATGCCCTGCAAATGGCTTTTGGTGCACATCCACCTCCACTCTTTCCTTGCTACCCAGGAGCAGAGTTGTGTGACGTAGCTATTGAACTTCACCAAAACACTCGGTAACCACCCAGCACCGCAGCCTCCCTAAGCACCTAAAATCAAGGCTTGTTCAGCCTCAAAACTCATGTGACACAGAGAAAAAGCGTCTTGTGAGTCCCGGCTTCTCAGGCGGAAGTCTAGCAACAGGAGCCACAGCAGAGGCGGCGATCCCTCATCAGCTAAGTGTTTCAACTAGTAGCATTTGGTGTCACAAATAAAATCAAGGCCTGACTGCGCTAATTAAAAAAAACCCAAACAAACAGAAAACAACAAAAACCCACAAACAAACAAAACCAAACAACCCCAACCAAACAACCAAAACCCAAAAATCAAACAAAAAAAATCACACACACACCCTCCCCCCGCAAAACCAAAACGCTTCCTTAAGCGCCCAGCCATGCTTTGCTGAGCAGGCTGAGTGCACAAAGCGGGTGCTGAAGCACCCAGAGGGGCAGCTGCCCTGCAGAAAGAAGAGAAGCTGGGTGTACTATCCCATAACTCTCCGCCAGAGGGGCTGGTAGTAGAATTGGGACCAAACCCATCAAAATCCACAACCACTCAGAAACCAAAGCCCTAAGTGCTCTAAGTACTTCAGGAAGTCTTAACATTGTTTAACCTAAAATACCTGCAAGGATCGTTTTCTCCCCTTCTTCACCTTCTCAGAAAAGGCTCGTGTCATAAAAGAACAATTATCCAGTTAGTCAAGACAGAGTAAATGCTGAGTGTATCCATCAACCCTTATCCAGTGCCACCGGATGTCCATTTCGTATCTGATTTTTTCTTCTTTCCTTCACCTGGCTACTTTCCTTGTACCACCGCTTTAATTTTCCTTCTTCCCTCTCTAAGGTTTCTGCAAAAATCCTTCCCTACTTCCATCATCTTCCATCTATTTGCCAGGCTTCCTTGAAATCCCCGCTCTTGTGTGTGTAGCAGTCACCCTGACGTCTGCATGCAACATAGTAATGTTGCTGGTGCAAGGCATTCGTCAGAGCAGTGCCCTGTTTCTACCACTATCAGGTAAAGATGACTTCGCTTAAAAATGTTCCTAGTTTGGTCAGGGTAGAAGGCACTGAGAAACAAGTATAGTCCAGATAATTAAAGACCTTATGATGACCACATGGTCTGAAGCTCTAGAAAGCCAAACAGACCTGAAGAAAATTCTCCCTCTCTTTAATTGCTGCCTATAAATTGCTCTTATTATTAATTAACGTGCTTACTGGCTACTCCCGGTCAGAATAATCACAGTTAACGAGATTATCTTCTTGTGCTTTGTGTAATTAGCAGGGGTAAGAAAAGTAGAGAAAAGTATAATTTATCTTGCATTAGGAGAACAAGCTTCCACTAACCACAGATCCTTGGATGTGATCCTGCACACTGGCTGAACTTTGGCATTTTGCAGCTCTTCTGAAAGAGTTTTGGTTTGTGAAATTTGCACTAAAACCTCTTTCAGGCAAGCAAACCAACAGCATCCTGAAAAAAGAATTTCCATTTGTGTATCGTCTCAATTTCTTTTATGCCTCTTCCATTTTTTCATTCTGAAAGGGATTATTAAAAAAATATTGAAATCAGATCTATCTGCATTTTTTAATTTAATATTGAATTAATTTTGCATCTGCAGTGCACACAATTCAAAAGCAGGAGCTTAGATTCCTTGAAATCAACATTAAAATGATGTCTCTATGCCTGCTTAAGATTTCCATGTGGTTTTTGGATCAATGTAAATTTTCCCTCTACCCAGAAATTTTTACCACCTTTGAAAAGAAAATTACTAAAAACATTCAAGTTGAAAGCTGAGGTAACACCTGAAGTGTGAGAATTTTGTTTGCTTGGTCCTTTAAGGGACGGAATTCTTCCCTAAAGAACACTTTTCTATTGGAGATAAGGAGCACCAAGAGGAGAAAGGAGGTTCTCTTTCTAGCCTGCTTCTTCTAAACTAATCTAATCTCTAATCTAATGTAATTTATAACAAAGCACAACAACAGGGCTGCCAGCAAGAGCCTGTGGGGGAAGGCCTTGGGAATGGGCAGAGACTTACCTGGGGCTGTTTAGCAGGTCTGTGATAGAGCAGAGACAAGAACCGGATCTCAGAGCTCCTGGCTCCGTGCTCTGGTCACAGGGGTCCCCAGGGGCCAGAAACAGCCCAGTAAACACTGCAAGTAGGTAAAAGCTTGACCGTACTTAAAAACTGGCTTCTGGACACAACCTCTAGACAAAGTGCATTTTAAAAGAGAGTGTATGCCTAAGCAGGCAAGCACACACGACAGCGTGTCTGAAAAGCAACTTTTAGAGTGACAGAATTTACTCAGAACAGAACAACAGAAATCGGTTTCCGATTATGAAGCACAGGGTAGCAGCAATTCTACCATTTCTACGTGTTTCCCCTCCCCCAGCTGCTACCAAGAATACTCTGGATGGCGAAGAGCTGATTCTTTTTCCCCCCTCAGAGCCCAATTTCTCGCTCCAGGCCGACCCGCTCCTCCCCGCGCCCACAGCACCACCTGCAGACCGAGAGCGGGCCCGGCAGCACCGAACCACCGCCGAGACTTCACCCGGTGAAGTCTTTAGCGCAGGAGTCCAACACACAACTGCGTACGAGCTACTGTAAAGAAAATTAACCCTACCCCAGCCGACATCGGCACAGACATCAGGAACCTGGAAGGTTTTGTGTTTTACCTCTTGAGCATCACTCTCGGCGGCCCAAACTACCTGTAAACACAGGTACCCACCCAGTCCTCCCGGTGTTTGCAGGCAGCTGCAGCCAGCCCCGCTCGGAGGGAAGCCAGGCTTCAAACCATCACCCGGGGGAGTGGCAGCACCTGGCTGCGTTTGCAAACTGCCTTTTCCTGACCAGGTGGGCAAGTGGTAAACCGTGTGTCAAAGCTGGCTGCTGCTCCCTGCTCCCGTCAACAACACATAGGATTTCTAAGTTACAGAAAGGTCAGTGACATTGATCTCCAACAGAAAACAGTCAACTATGTCGCTAAGCCCAACACAAAACTAATTTCTGATTTGTAACTAACAGGTGATTCTCATTCCAGATTAGCCCAGGATCCCCTCTGCAAGGCCTTCGCAGGTTTGCTCTCGATTTAACTCCTCTTGGTCCCCTCCTTTCAAAAACCTCTGTAAGCAGGTAGCACAGCTACGAGGCAGACCGCACGAAGTCCCTTTGGAAACAGTTTCTGAGGGCTTGAAGATGCTTGAAAGTTTTTTGTTGTTGCTTCCCCCTCCCCATCACAAATATCAGCTAGTTGTCCTGCATACTTCCAGAGTGCATTTTCCTGGGATTTGGTTTCCAAAAAACTATCAGTCTGCAACACTCCTCTCCCCATCTCCTACCAGCCCAAGGAAGGGCCAGCTAAATCCCTTGGGAACAGAGCTTTCTTGAGGAATACTTAAGCTCCATTTCTGGAACAGAGGTCTAATAAGAAACAATATCCTGGCCTTTATCCATCCTGGATTTATAGCACATGTCCATCTCCTCCTTGAAAAATCACAAGGGAGTGGGGGACAAAACCCCCACATGGTACAATGGTTTGTCATTTTTTTTTCTGTGCAGCCAAAGCCTTTGCCTTTTCTTATTTATTTCTGTGGTCAGCAAGTATTAGATGGGAGGGGAAGAATATGAGGCAAAGGGCTTTTAAGAGGCTATTGCTACTCTGAAGGCAACTTCTCCCCTCTCTCGCACTAACATAATTACACAGTTTCTTCCACTGCAGTTCTGACTGCAGAACTCCTTCAAGCTGGCACACAAGTGAAACGTCGTCGCCACAGATTTTCGTTGCTAATCAAAGGACTTGCCTTTCAGCATTTAAGGAGGGGAGAATTAATTTACCATAGAGATAAAATCCTTGGAAAATTTCTTCTTTCACCTATTGAACTTCTAGACTGGTTGAGGGGAAAGTAATACTGAAGTGTATGTTTTTACCTTGATGAAGTTTCTCTGTGGGAATTTAATAGCTTATTCATTTAGAAAAGCTAGGTGGAATATTACATTTAGATGGTATGATTTCTTTTTAATAGAAGTCAGCAGAAAAATTCAACATGATCTCGACAGAATAAAATACTTCCTGTAGTACTTTTTTTCTTTTTCAGACTTATATGAACAAAAGAATTGTATATTCTACTGATTATGTCCCTAGAAAAACACTCCATTCTATTTGGACTGATCTGTGAAAAGTACTTAGCATCTGCTTCTCCATTCTCACCATTTTTTTTGTTTCTTCGGTATCAATCAAAGATTCTCTGCCTCAAGCCAGTGAGCCGGTATCTTCCTATTAGTACTTTTGATTTCACTAGTGTATACAAAGCAGTACACAGAGATATCTACATTAATAATTATAGTCTAAAAATCTAGTACCATGGCAATTTATTCTGACACTAGTGCCCTGCTGCGTATGTTGTCAAACCAAAAATCTAATCTGAATTTTAAATGGACAGGGAAGTGCCCCATGTCTGGAAGTAACCAATGTGACACTAAGAACAAGATAGCTAACTCCTCCCACTTTAGAAGTAATAATTAATACAAATTAATTAATACCAACCATATGAATTTTAAGAAAGGCAAGTGCTGGATTCTGCACCTGAGATGGGGCAGATGTATGGACAGACTGGGGAATGAGATGCTGGCGAGCAGTGCTATGGAAAGGGACCTGCTCGACGGCAAGCTGAATACGAGTCCGCAGTGCCCTGGCAGCCAGGAGGACCAAACGTGTCCTGGGGGGCATCAGGCAAAGCATCGCCAGCTGGTCGAGGGAGGGGACTGTCCCGCTCTGCTCTGCACTGGGGCAGCCTCACCTTGCATATTGTGTGCAGTTCTGGGCACTGCAATACAAAAAACCATCTAAAGCTGTTGGAGAGCTTCCAAAGGAGGTCCATGAAGATGGTGAAGGGTCGAGGAGAAGCCATACAAGAAGCAGCTGGGGTCACTTGGTGTGTTCGGCCTGGAGGACACTGAGGGAAGACCTGATAGCTGCCTACACGAGGGGAAGAAGGACAGGCACCAATCTCTCCGGTGACCAGTGACAGGACCCAAGTGAATGGCATGAAATTGTGTCGGGGAGGTTTAGGGGGGATATTAGGAAAATGGTCTTCACCCCGAGGGTGGTTGGGCACTGGAACAGGCTCTCCAGGGAAGCAGTTATAGCACCAAGCCTGAGAGAGTTCAGGTGTTTGGACAACATTCTCAGGCTCATGGTGAGACTCCTGGGGCTGTTCTGGGTAGGGGCAGGAGTTGGACTCAGTAATCCTTGTGGGTCCTTTCCAACTCAGGTATTCTAGGATTGTCATCTGTGCACCCACTCAAGTAGGTAACTGACCTAGTTATATGCAAAATGTAGCAATTCATACTGGGTCTTCAGAGATGTTAATGGTCTGAAAAAAATTAGCTACAACTTTTCTAAACAATCGAGACAGTATTGACTGAGAATTCAGCAAATCTGAAATCAACATCCTCGAAGAGCAGCAAATTAGCTGCAGTGCAGGAAAGACTTCCTGGCTATCAAACAAATTATAATTATGGCAGGGAAAAAAACCCCCAAAACCAAACACCCGGATTTTGGAGAAACACTTAATAAATACATTGGTGAAAAACATTTAATGGTCAGAATACATACATGCATGCAGTTTCAAGAAGGCCTGGATAATTTGAGAAATGTTTTGCTTCAGTATCATGAAACTTGAAGTGAAAGGTAGCATAGTTCACTGTTTATCACTTCTGAATTACATCTAAAAAGTGTATTTACCTCCTTTTTCCCCTGAAACAGTTTTGTTTGGAAATATGTACTGGAGCAATAAGAGTATACAAAAAACATATGTATCTATATATACAATTTTCTTTTATTAACAAGGTATGTCATTACTGAACAAGGCAACTGAGAAATACAAGGACTGGACATATACATGAGAATTGTACAACTCGACTAAAATTGGCATATGTTTTATACACAGATGTGATTAATTCATGTTACAACTCTACTGTATTTGATTAAACACAGTCCTAAGCACTTACATTGTGAAAATATGAACTTGATCATACAGAGCTCAAGTATGGAATCTAAAAATTTAAAAATTTCAAAACTTTCTATGTTCATCCATTTTACAGAACAGCACTACAGCTTTTCCTACTACCATATACATGAAAGATTATCAAAAATATATTGATGGGTCTATCGCTAATCATGAATATTTATATTTACAATAAGTTAGCAAATTCTTCACCAAATACTTTATATACAAAACTCAATTTGCCCTTTGTGAAAGAGTCATTAAAAAGTTAAAAACCATAGAAATGCCAGTTAGAAATAAAGCATTCAAAAAATTGGACTTGTTTACATCAACTGAGAACAATTGAAAATAATTTATGAAAAAGTATGTCATTTTAGAACATGAACTCTCACAACACTTTCGTTCCAATACGGAGTAGCAGGAATTTTGTCCCATGTGTTCTTTGAGTGGTAAACTTCTTTGCCAATAAAGCTGCAAGAAAAAAAGAAAAAAACATTCTTAAGCAGTTTAATGTGAGTCTTTGAAGAAGGCAGAAGTAATTCAAGGGACCAATATTCTCTCCCCCCTTTTTAGTGCAGGAAGCCCTGTCCCCATTTGTATCAGCCCAAATACTCACAATTCTTATTGGTCACTCCCTAGAGGCTAAAAGGGAAAGGGAAAAAAAAAGAGGAAAGAAAAAAAAAAGGGAAGAGGAACCCAACACAAGCCTCTCTAGTGCTATTCAGAAGTGCACACCCTTTTGCCAGCAGTGTTTCTGAGTATGAAATCTTGCTGATTTTTGTACTGACTATAATTCTTTGGCAGCATGCTTTGAGCAACCCCTAGCAAAATCAGTCTTCTCTGCCAAACTGGAAACCCCTCCAACCTGTCTCTCAATTGAAAAAGAGCTTAGACAGGAACCAGACGTTCGCTCTGCAGGTACTTCTTCTACACAGACACGAGCACCTAAGGAATTCTGCAATACAAAACATGGATGCTGAATGAATCTACACATACTAAGGATTAGGCAACTACTGAAACACAGACTCTCTTGGAATTACATTCCACTCAGGCCCATCCAAGAACCAGAAATCATTTTGAGAACATAGAAGCAGAGTTTAAAGGGCTTCCAGTATGTGAGAAAACAGCAGATGGATCAATCGCTAAGGTCTCACCTCACTTTTTCAACTGACAGCATTATGGAAACAATGCTGTGGTTCTGCACTGAATCAAATCAATTCAACACAATTGTTCATAATGCACCACAGTAACTTCAACAAAATGCTGACACCACGTAACAAGCAAAATTAGATCTTGCTGTCAAATCCAAATGAAGTAGACTGACTTTCCCTTTTTACCTCTAGATGTGCTGAATGCATCTTCTATAGTTGCTCTATGGAATCCCTATCTTCCAATTCCAACAAAGTTTCTCCATGTGCTATTATCTCACCTGTTGTGCTAATCTTACTTTTCTTCAAACTCCACTTACTTTTTTAAAAAAGACCAACTCTCCACTTACTTTTTAAAAAAAGGTAAGGATGGAACGACATCTCCATCACCTTTAATCCATGCAGCCACACTCCTAGTTTTAAATCCTCTCTCCTCTTGCTTCAAGACAGTCCTCCATTCTTTGGCTTTCCCCTTAAGTAATAATTCTTTAACTTAACTTAGTCTTAATTCTTTTCAGGTCATCCTCCTCGTTCCTCTCAAATCAAGCTCACTGGGGAGGGGGTAAAACATCTTTGGCCTTCTCTTTTCTCTATCCTATTCCCAAGTAACATTATCCAAAACACGAAATCCAGTTATCTTCTCTATGCCGACGATTTTACACACAGCAAACTCCTTCTCCAATTTACCGCTTCTCTCTACACATTTTCACACCTGTCTGTATCGATCTACAATGCCTCCTTCTCCAAACTCCAGTCCTTTTCTCCACAGCTTGACAAACTTCAGCATGTGAGTATCCTGCTTCAATTACAGACCAACGACAAACGCTCACATCTTCAAATCATATTTGTACCTACATCTTCACATACAGTAACTACACCAGCATTTTGCAGGTTTTTGGCAGTCTCTCTCTAAGACACGTTCTGCTTCGTCCACTTGTAGGTCGAAAACTCTAATTCAGGCCATGAGCTTTTCCTTGTGAGTTGCCTTAGTCTTCTGATTCAGGTCACCATACATTCACACAAACAGTGCTACTGGCACAACTCAGGGTGAGATGTGGGAGCAGAGGGTAACTGAAGCTACTTAAGCAGCTCTGCTCGTGTATGTAAAAACCACAGTTTATCCATCTCCCTTTCATTAACCCCTGGATCTGTGTGTGTTAATCTTTGGTCCAGCTCTATTTTTGTAACTACCTCCTATTTCATAGTTCACAAGTTCCCTTAGAGCCAGGATTTTGTACTGTTTGTTTGTACAGTACCTGGAAGAGAAATAATTACAGCAATGATTTGGGATCCTATGCATTGCAGTGACACAAATGTTATCACAGACACAAAATCTGTACAGGAATTTGATGACTTTAAGGTGTCTCAGATCTTACCAGTTTAATTAGTGCTCTGTCGCTGGACTTTTGGTCCAACGCTCTGAGTCTCTTCTTCTGGATTTGGGCGTTTCCCTGCACTAATGCCAGTACCAAGGGCCGTTCTTCCTGATAATTTAAAATCAGTATTTACATTAAGACTCTATTGCACCTTTATATATTCAGGAAAAGTGGTTTGGGTTTTTTTGTTGTTGTTGTTTAAATTACCTGCTTGCAATAAGTGTGATTGCTGATTGTCTCCATGAGCATAGTGTAAGATACTACTTGCTTGACAGTAACCTGTTCAGATACAGTAGATATGTATTATAATAAGTAAAATTTAGAACTGCAAGCAAGTGTAAAATTATGTTCTTTACAACAACAAAAAGCAGCCAATTGATTTATTTTCCATCTTCAAGAAAAATCCTGCCAGAAACCATCCTGAATGCAGAACAGTTCTTACGCAAAAGAATAAGCCTCACAGCAGCCCACAGCAGTTAAATATATATGCACTTATTTATGCAGAGTGAACATTAAGTGCCTACATATTTGTGCATTATATTTGAAATGAGGAGAATGTTTATATACCCAAACACTTCAATTAAGTTGTAATAGATTTTAACATTACTTCTGCCAAGTCTCCTCATCCTTTTTATTATTTTGTTATTGCAATACTACTGAAGCTTAGTTGTGGAAAAATAAAAAAAAGGCAAGTGTAACGTAAAAGAAAGACGCAAACTTTCTTCTGATTCATGTAAACTATCTACTGGCAACCTTGAAACTCAGTGATCTGCATAAATAGTGCCATTAGCAGAGGCAGTTGCAAGGTTCCTTGTTCTGAACAGTTGCGCTGTTCCGGTTACGTTCTGGATGCTTAAACAAAACACAGATTACAGAACTTCATGATCAGTAAACACACCACCTCTGTTAGGACTGCAAGGAAAAACAGTTGTGTTAAATTTGATTGCAACTTTGATCTATCACAAACCACATCTTAAGTTTCTGTATAGTTAAAGTAATAAAAATTTGCTTCCACAATATGAGACTATCCGCACAAAACTGTGGAAATCGACTATATACAGAAAGAGTGGTAGTGAAATCCAAGAAAAGAGAACATACAAATTTTGCTATCCAATACACAAGGTGGACTACTTTTTTTCAGTATCTTTCATTTACAGTAGCCTGGGATAATGTTTATTAATTTTTGTTTAGTCACACTTGTGATCCCTCCCACTCAAAACACACAAACACTGCTCATTTTAGAGATAAAAAAGACAAGCCAGTTCACTCTAAGAAATAATTTTCATGTTTCAAGAACAGAAACAAGGCCAGTTCATGTTGTAGACAGCAACAGTCACCCAAAATCTATCCATGCTATTTTGATGTTTTGCCTGGTTTTCCACAGTTGCAAGGACCTGGAGATCCTCTACAGACAGGCACTGCCATAATACCTTGCTGCTGAATTCCACTTGCTCCTGTATGAGAGTCTCCCAGGGCACATGACTGAACAACTGTATGACCATCACCAGTTCCCAGCTGAGCTCCTGGAGAGGCAGGGAAAAGACTTAAACATAAACAGAAGATACAATTCCAGTTTTGGAATTTAACATGTTGGGGGGGGGTGGGTTTCCCCTCTCTTCAAGAGGTAGACTTCTTACTGTGGCCTTTTTTTTTTTTTGTGTCAAACCACCCCAAAACAGGTCCAAAGCTCTAATGCTTTTGTCTTTCCAAATTCAGATGAATACACTGTAACCTGCTACAAAAGGAATACATTTTCTGATGTGAAAAGTGTAAGCACATGTTTACATTTCAGTGTAAATAAATGTATTTTAAGGAGAAAAGAGTGCACATAATGTTAATTTTTTAAAACTAAACCCTTCTTGTCTTCTAAATCTCTTGAACTTATAAAAATTCAAGCACCTGGGTTTAAGGAGTCTAGACTTTAAATCTTCAAGAGGAACTGTTCTAATTGTTCTGGCTAAGAACAATAAGCTCGATCTTCTTCCACAATGTGCTTCTAACCTTGACTAAAGCCTACAGAAAATATAAACCCAGTAAATTTTCAGTTTTGCTGTATCCCTTACAGTGAAGAGTCCAAGGTGTACATAGTACTTAAGATGCACCATAGATTAATAAAATCTTAATCCTGTTCTTTTTTTTTTTAGTAGCAATAAATTCCAATAAGCAATCTAATGCCAACATCAGAAAACTTTACAAGTTCACAGTTCTGACTTGAAAGTTCACAAGTCACTCCTTATTATAAGTATCAGGATGCTTATAGACTTCTAGGAGAAAATCAAACTCTTTGATACATGTTAATAAGTAATTTTCAGAGCGGAAGAAAACAGGTTAGAACTTCTTACATATTTGAGATTAAAAAATAATTTAAAAATGTCTCTATAAAAGTACTATCAAACAGTGAGTAAATTTGAAAACGTTTGTGACTTGCACTCAAAACTGTCTTGTGGAAACAGTTCTTTCTTATAATACATAATGACAAGGGCATTATAGAAGTTTGTGTGGTTCCGTTCCAATAATTCTATGTTTTGAAAGAATTTGACTGACCTCCTGTACTACCACAACCAGAAATGCTTTCTCCTGGTGAATAGCCCATTAGGCCACCATTTCCATTTCCATTTGGATTAGAAGGCACTGTTGCAAGAAGACCTAGGCAACAAAAGCAAAAACAAAAGCAAAAAAATATATAAAGAAATAAAGCAAAAAAACAGAGTATGTGTAGCATGCTCTTTTCCTCATGATAGGTATTCTCCCCCCTCACCTTGAGTGGTTTACCTTTACAAAAGGAGAAACCTGTCTGTCTTGCCTGCTTCTGGGATCTTGCCAAGCAATTTTAGCAATTTACATAATTTTACTTTTCTACATAATATTCTGCATAACTTTTCCAATATTTCTTAGTTACACGTACTCAGTATGTTCCATTACAGTGCAATGCATCCCGATTCAATATCCAATACCTGAACATACTGACTGCTCACACCTTGCTATGAGTAGCACAAGTGCACGTGGTTTACCTCTTGGAGCACAGGGGAAGGATGATAGCAGGGGTTGCATTGGTGCTTCTTGAAGCAACAGCATTTGCAAATGCAACTACAGTATGGTTGAAGTTATAAACCACATTAAATTTCTAATCACTGATATTAAAACCTATCTATACAAGAGTATCAGAATGCACAGAAAGCCCAGTTTAACCAAAATACTTCCAAAAACCCCGCAGAAAAAAAGTCTGGGTAATATTTGGAAAGAGGCACTCCCCTCAAACTTCTTTCCTTTCTTGATTACATACAATACTTTCATTTATTTGGATACACAACCCTGGTTGCCACTCTGAGCTTACACCTTATTACCACTGTCATGAGACTAAATTATTAATTGCTAGAAGATGAGAGAAATTTTCAAATAAAGCCAATAGTCTTTAACCATACCCAGTCCTCTGTATCGTGAAAGCTGCTGGTAGATTTGTTTCATCCTCTCAATATTCAGACGGCTTGCCTCTGCATGGTTTACCATTGGTTTGGGATAGTTAACTCCTATAAGACATTTTGCAGCCTTCTGGATGCTCTCTGGGGCATTCCAAGGATCATAGATGTATTTTGCAGGGAAACCTCTAAGTACTGGCAAATAACGCCTTAAAAAAATAATAAAAAAGGTCAGGTTAAGTTTAAAGCTACTTGACATTATAAGTAACATCCATGAATCAATCGCTGCAATTCCTGGATTGTGGGTTACCTGATATAATCCCCATTCGGGTCCGTTCTTCTGCCAAAACCCACTGGACAGTAGCAGTGAAAAAACTGCTGAAAGAAGGAACTGCAGGAGAGCCACATCCAGCTTCCAGCGTTCACACTCCAATCTGCATCAAGTAACAGCTCTTCGAAAACCTTAAGAAATTAGAGCAACAAGTTAGTCTGAACATGACACACCTTTAAGACACCTACTTTTTTCATTATTTTTTCCTGAGTTTCTAATTTCAGCTCTTTCTTACCTGGCAACATAAACAGAATGCTCAGTATGCAATTGCAAATACTTACCTAAATGCTAAACTCAAGAACAAAAGGAAAAAAAATATTTAAGAACAGGCTTTTAACCTGTAAGCAAACTTCTCAAAAAGCTACACATTCTTACACAAACACGGCCTTGAAAAATAAATCCCCAAAGGACGGCTGGAGCCTGACTGCTTGCAAGTGGCATTTGCTATTTTCAGAAGAGTTGCTTCATCACATCACAATTGGGTAAGCTTTGCAAACTTCTAGAAAACAGGGAATGTACAAAGTACAAATTTAAATTGTTAGTCTGAATACCTCAACTTGCACAGCACCTTTTACTATGTGAGGGATTTATCAGGAGCAGAATTCAAGAGTTTCAAGGTAGCACAAACATGCAGAAGTTGTGTTCTCGAAGGCCAATAGTTAATCTAGTAAGTCACAGTTTTGAGGATGCATTCTTAAATTCCTGGAGGAATTCCTGAAGGAACATGAACTACCAAGAACACTGAAGAATGGTGGGACAGATAATGAACTCTGATCTGAAGAAAATAAAAAAATCTTCCAAACACTTTAATTCTGATTTGATTCCCTATTATGTTAAAAATAATACATGAGAAAGTTGAAGGCTTATGAAGGTTTTACTTTAAATCTGGAGCTCAGTAGTTGTGAAACATTCAAGCTTCTAGCACTGATTGTTTTTTAATCTTTAACACAGACAATACTAACTCGTATAAAAAAAGTTTATCTGCTCCATCAGATCACTAGCAATACAGGCTATTATAATAGAAATAAAGAGAAGCCTTATTCTTTGAAGGACAACCTTTTATAAAAAGAGTGCACCAAGAAGTAGTTTTGAAAACAGATACTGATTTAATAAATATTTTTCCAAGTTCTGATTTTCCTTTCAAACTTGCATTGTTTCCAGATGTTCCAAAGAAACCATCATCTTTCTTCATGCCTCGACATCTTACTACTGCCACCCAACTTCCACCAATGTTAATCCTATGCAAAGTCTAAATAAGATAATACCATTAAACAATAATATCTCTCTCCATATATTCAAAAAGGCATTCATTCCACTGAATGAGTGTTACAAAAGTATCTTTGTCTGAATAGCTGCAACTATTTGGGAAAAAACAATTTGTTTTGAAAAAATAAGACTCATCTTAAAAACATTTTCAAAAAACATTTTAAATAGAAAGTGACTCATAATGCAACAAGATCTTCAGGCATTAAGTGTTAGCACACAATTGTTCCACTAGATGCTGCCATGTAATAAGACTCTGGAAATAACATCACGTGGAAGGCCAGATTAACTTTTGCAAGCTTTGGACCACTGTACGAGTCGGGGCCCTCCATATATCTGTATTATTGCAAAAGTAGGAACAAGTTGTCATTTATCTGTATTATGCAGCTTTGTTGTTGGCTGAGTTACCTATGCAAAAGGCATCTTTGATGTGTCTATCTATGAACTGCAAAAGGAAGATTCCTAAAGCAGCTTATTTTGTTGTGCAACCAATTTATTTTTAAGTGAACGATGTTTGCTTACAACTGATTTAAGGAAGATAAAATTTCCTAAGAGTATATACATATATAAATATGAGGTCACAATCCTGATGGCAAGTTCTTTTTTAGATTAAAACAAAAATTGTTTGATTATCAAATTTTCATTGATTATGATTGCTCAGTAAAAGATGTGCTACCTTTCTCAAAACGTAACACTGATTCAAAGGCTGAGATTAAATTATTCCATTGTTTCCTTCACAAGACTGACATTTTAAATTTGAACTTCACCATCTCTTAGATACTTGCATAGAATTAACTGCACTGAACCTTCAGTCAAATCATGTTGCCCTTACTCACACTTTTAACACTGGGCAAAAGCACAGGAACTGCTGAAACGGCATTCTCAGCTTTTAGTTTTCTCCCTTTAATTCTTACAGTGCTTTTCCTTTGCAGGGAAGCAAATGCAAGATGTGAACAGCAATTGTTCACACAAAATGATTGGAAAGAAATCTCAGTAGTAATCCATGTTTATTTGCCAAGATTTAGGAGGAAATCTCAAATTTAAAAGAATTTCAGACCTATTATGACTGCAAGAAACACCTCAATATTCCAATAAAAGGGGACATTCAAGAGGAGAAATTTCAGCATGACTGGTTTATCAGAACTGATTTAGTTTTGCCCACAATAACAGCACAGTTACACAGTAACAACAATTCTAGAATGACAATCTGAAACTTTAATAGGCACTTAAAGAAATTCAAGAATAACAAACAGTACCTTCATTCCTTCTTCCCAGCTAATCCAGAGGTCACCTCGAGTCAGAAAGCATGCTACAGCATGCCGGGCTAAATGGTGAATCCAACCTTCTTGACGAAGCTGTGTCATAATTGCATCAATCCACGGAAAACCTGTCCTGCCTTCCGCCCACTTGGCCAAAGCCTCAGGATTCTTATCCCACGGAATTTGAACACAGATAGGATTCCCCTCCATTTTATCAAACCGTGGATTGTTAGTCGCCGCTGTGTAGAAAAATTCACGCCATAACAGCTGGCCATAGAGGGAGAGGGGAGGGGAGCTGTTCTTTTTTACCTGAAGATCATCATTAAAGAAAAACAATTTATTAGGAGATGTAGAGGAAAACCATGGCATCTAAGAGTATGTAGCTGACTACACAGAAATCCTACCTTTTTGTACAGATCCGTTAACTTGAAATAAAAGAGACGACAGGACAAGCAGCCAAAGCGGAGGTAGGGACTAAGCCCTGTAGGACTTGCCAGAAGGGAATTTGCATTCATTCGTGGTCTTTCAAAGTTTGCTACCCAGGCCTTAAGAAGACAAAAACCACACAGCAATATCAGACTACAGGCTATGTAGCAACTTATAAAGGGAGAAATCATACACTGTCCATAACTGAATCCAAACAGTGGACAGATGATCATGTTACCTACAACATCCAGGGGTTCCTTTTGAATCAGTGGAACTTCTAGAAGGTAATTCATCTCAATGCAGAAGGCATGAACTGTCTTCCAGACCTATCTGTCCCTTTCTTTTAAATACATTGGAAACCTAGCCAAACTAGCAATACTTTCAGAGGAATTCCCCTTCAAAATTATGTTTCAAATAAAATTACCTCAAAAAAATTCTTTTTATTATAAAATAGTAAACCAGACTTTCTCTAAAATTCAAAGACAACCTGCTATCATCTTCTAAAACTAAGAAAAAATACTGATTTATATCATTATATTGAGGCCTGAAGTTTGTGGGTTTCATTTTTTTTTTAACAGGACTTGCCCAAATCCCTTTACATTTCATAGCAAAGAGTAACTATGCTTCCCAGATACATCGAACTTGTGATGATCTAAAACACACCTTTCGTTCTAGATGCCTTTCCAGTCGTGTGAGGGCTTCTGTTTCTCCCCCTGGCCATACTGCAGAAGGCAGACCATCTGTATCAAAACCTGAAAGACAAATTGAAACAAAGAAATTCCTTGTTTGCTTATCTTGTAGGGCATCAAAATTCTAGCATATTGATACTTGACTTTCGTACTGCATCTTGAGAAAAACCTGAAGTGGGACACACGTAAAAGTACAAGTTTTAAAACAGTATGTAACCAAATCTTCTCAAAGTGCATCCAATACCTCTAACTTCCAGCAAAATTAAATTTTTACTTTTACACTTACATTAATATACATTACTAATTTTACATGCTGAATGGTCTTACTTCAATCCCACTTTTTCTTTTTTGTTTGTTTGTTTTTTGTTTGGTTTTTGTTTTTGGTTTTGTTTTGTTTGTTGTTTGGTTGTTGGTGGTGGTGGGTTTGTTTTGGTTTTTTTTTTCTTTTTTGGTAAAAGGCGACCTTTCTATCGATTTCCAAATAATTTTCAAGTTCTCAGCTCTGCAATATGCAGGGTAACCAAAACTACAACTATTTTATTTTAGTTTATGGAGTTGATTATCCTTTTTTGTTCCTTTTGTATGTCATAATTGTATCGGTATAATAATTAAACACAATAGGCTCTCTCTCGTTGTTAAGCGGTAGATTACATCTTCCTTGTTCCATAATGTCAAAGCAATCCCAGAACATACCCAGCTCTTCAAGCGATGGCACACCGTATTTCTCATCATGGTCTTCAGAAACTGGAGTCGTACATTTTTTCATTACTTCTGGGGTTATGGTCTCCACAGGCATCTCCAGTGGTTCCATTCTACTAATGAGGGTCTGGAATCGCTTGTAAGTCAGAGGAGGCTGACCTCCATTTAATTCTATTATTCTGGATTGCAGAAAAAAGCAAAGAGGCATGTCAGACAATAGTATGTAAAACATTCTTCTTTATAAAATATACACAGCAGTACACACAGAGAAATATCTCTTTATCTTCCTCTAGCATGCTATATAAAAATCACAGATACACATGGTAATCCAGACACTCTGACCTTCCATTTTACCATCTTTTTTCCCCCCTCTAGGAAGACATACATTAGCTGTTTATAACCAAGTCAATTTTCTTAATTCCTCACGAGCGAGGAAGTAATGACTGTGGACAGTTCCAGGCAAAGAAATAAAAGAGATAATAAAAGAAATAATAAAAGACAATTAACATAAACATTATTTCCAAAAGAACCCCAAATTAAAACTGCATTTCAGATACAGTTACGTATAATTCTTTGGAGTTTCAAAGTCTACTCAGTATACAATAAAATTTGGATGGATGAAGAGAAACATAAACCAAATTTGTAGTTTCCCTAATTATAAAGTGCTCTGTGTAGAAAGCAGCACACAATATCTAAACAAATATTACATGAAACTTTTTCTTTTTTCTTTTTAAAACCAGAGGGGTGGGTAACTTACTTGTCTAGGTCATACAATGTATGTGAAATCCGAACAATGACCTCCACTCCAGCTTCACTAGCCAGCTTCTTAATAGCTGCATCTCTTTCCTTCCCAAATGGTTCAGAATCATATTCAATCGAAAGCTTTGCAATGTTCCACTCCTACAACACAAACCAAAAATGGGATCCTTCAGCAACTTGGCTGCACGATGGAGGGTGAGGGGAAGGAGAACTGGAAGGACAGGGCCAGAATGGAACACAAGGTACTATCTGTGGATAGTTATCAGAGATACAGTAAGGTCCAAAATACATTCAGACACCCAGGCTAGCAAAACCAAAGTCCAGCTTTTTGGCATCTAAGTAGGAATCTGGCATAAAAAACTCCTCCATCTGTTCTATTACTGTGGGTGCACACAGTAACGGGACAACTTCTGTGCAAACTTTGAAAATTCATCTCTAACTTTAGGATCCATATACCTTAAGAGACACAACAGAATAGAAAGATGACATCTTCTGAACGTTGATCAGCAGCAGTATCTTACTCTGCAGAAAAGCTTTTTACATGTGCCTGTCAACTTCAACAGCAGAACTAAAGTTTCAGGGGCAGAGGGCAGAAACCAAACACCACACACTTTCTTTACCTTTTCCAAATCCCTACTCCTCACTTGGACAGTCTTCAAATTCTCAATCAGAAAAATAAAAAAAAGGTTGTCTCCTAAAAAGACAGTGCCTTATGCCTTGAAGTCTAATATCCTTTATGTCACAGATGCTGTTACTAAGCCCAATAGTCACAGGTGGGGAAAAAATAAGTGAACAAACGGATCAACTAATGGCTAAAGCTTCTGCAACAGTAGAAAACTGGAGAGCTGAAGTATGCACAGAACGATCCTAGAAAGGCATCATGCCAATCAAACCGTAAGAAATACCTTTCTAATCCTTCAGAATCTTAATCACTTGATTTAAATACACCAACCAGAGCATTTCAGAGAATTGGATTTACACTAACGAGACAAGGGCACTCAATGCTGTTCACCCAGGGTGCTATTTCATTTTCGAACTCCAGCTCTCTCCTAGATGAAGCCCAGCCCCAACGATAGACAATTCCAAGGAGTGCTTGTTCTTTGAAAGAAGGCTTGCTCTTTCCATCCTTAAGTCTGCCAAGACTAATCCAGCAGGCCTTGAGTCCTCAAGCAAATTCCTACACCATCATACAACATTTATTTCCCATTTCATAATGTAAAACCACTGTTGCAGCAGATAGTTTTCTAAATCTTTCTTGCCTCTGGCATATTGAAAAGAAGACCATAAAAAAACAGTATCTCACAACTAAAGCACAAGAATGAAGACAGAAATGTGAGTTTTGGTTGAGTTTTCAGCTTGGTGTCGAAGACCTGGGAATAAAAATCTTGAATATATGACCTCTTTGGAAAAATGGCTATCTAATTTTTCCCTCACAGTCTCACTTGTTTCAGTCACCTCAGTTGAAATCAATCTGCAAAGTGTTTTACTATCCTATTACAGTATTATTTCCTTAAATATACTATTATCCACGGATGACATGTTAGTATCAGTAACAAACCCTCACAGATTTAATTTTCTCAATAATAAGACCCTTTCCCCAAAAAGCTTTAAACTTCTTTGACTAGAAATTGCTTTTTAGTCGCATTACACTTTTAACAAGCCTACTACTAGAAACAGGCTTATTAAATCACCTTTAATGAAAAAGTAATCACATCAGATATTTGGCCTAAATAAAACATTGCTTTTACAGGTCAGGCTTTGAATCTGGATTCATGTGCACAGAAGTATATTTCAGTGTTACACAGGGAACCTGAAAGGGAAAATGTAGTAATATTCAGTACCTACACTTAGCAAACCATTTGAAATCAATTCCATTTCTGGAAAGAAAGAAAGCAAAACCAGTAAAGACTAAGAGCAACTCAGTTCGGTTGGTGATATGTACATTAAAGGGGAAAAATTCAAAACAAACACAGAGAACCTTAATGAGAAACTGCAAGGACAGTTAAGTGTTTGCATGGATAACTTGCACTGAAGTAAATAGTGCAAGAAATATTTCTAGTTGAAATTAGTTTGTCAGTAATATTTGTGGACAGAAACAACAACTGCATTTACCTTAAAAAGCCTGGGGAAAACATCTGCCGGTTGCCCACGAATAACAAACAAACGTGAATTCAGTTTCCGTAGATTAGCATCAAGATCCTCAAGACACTGAAGCAGGAATCTGCAAGGAATTGTAAGGAAACATTTATTTTCTGAGGCAAACCAGATCACTTTATAATAGAAAAAAGTAACTAAGAGGAATTTTCCAACAATGATTATCAGACCTTGAGTATTTGGTGAGTATTTTGGTGATACATGCAGTGCACATCTGAATTACACTTGGCTTGCAGTAGCACAAGATCATATAATATAATCAACAATCCATAATTCATAAAACCAAACTATGTTGTTATTTCAGTTTTCACCTCAGTGCTATTCAACTCTGGAATGGACTAAAAGACACTCTAGTCTTAAGTAAAACTACAAGTATCTCGTCAGTCTAAAGACAAAAAAGAAACCCACACTATAGAGAAAAACCCAACAACAAACCAACAGATAATCAGCTGTTGGCACACTGCTCCTAAACTTAATCCAAGTCTCTCTTACAACACAGCAGCCTGAACTGTTACTAAAAACAGCACAGCAGAGGAGTAGAGAGTCATAACTATCCCTTCAGCCTTCATTTATAGAAACAGCCATCTATATAACAGTTTCATGCATCTTGGCTGTAACCTCACCTGAATTATTTAATGAGAAAATATGCAAATAAGGAAAAAAACAAACTGAGGGGATGGGATGCTGAAAATCTGCAAGTCTTCAAGAGAAACAGGGAGTTGCACAAAGGATGTTGAGACAAGCTCACATCTGCAAAGATTTATTAGTGGATACAGTAACTAAAATCTCCAATGGTGAAAGTCGTTTGGAGAAAGAAATAAAAATGAAAGGAGGGAGAGGAAAAAAGAATTCTACCTTGCAGCCAGACAGAAAGAGAGATGCTGGGGGTCCCCAGATGAGTGTCCTTCCCCTGGACTCCTCTCCAGTGTAACAAGCGGCTCCTCCACAATGTTTTTCTCTTGTAGTCAGCAGGTCCAGGGAGGTGATCCTCTCCCTTTACTCTGCCCTAGTGAGGCCACATCTAGACTGCTGGGTCCAGTTCTGGGCTCCCCCATCCAAGAAAGACAAGGAACTACTGGAGAGGGTCTGGTGGAGGACTAGGAAGATAATGAGAGGACTGGAGCATCTACTATGAGCAAAGGCTGAGAGAGCGATGACTGAGGGTAGATCTTATCAATGCATACAAATATCTTAAGGGTGGTGTCAAGAGGATGGGGCCAGACTCTTTTCAGTGTTCAGCAACAGACACAAACTGAAACACAGGAAGCTCCATCTGCATATGAGGAAAAACTTCTTTGAGGGTGACAGAGGACTCAAATAGGCTGCCCAGAGAGGCTGCAGAGTCTCCTTCTCTGGAGATATTCAAAATCCACCTAGACATGATCCTGTGCAACCTGCTCTGGGTGCACCCACTTTAGCAGAGGGGGTTGGAGGTGATCTCCAGAGGTCCTTTCTACCCCAACCATTCTGTGATTCCGTGTAGTAACATTTTTCACCAGGAGCTGCTCAAACCCTCTCAGCCGTTTCTTCTTACAAAGCTGCTGGCATCCACCAAAGCACATGCTGATCAAGGCAACTGCTGAGTCAGCGCCTGCCGGTCATTAACCTCTGTGCACACACATGATTGCCATAAACCACAAGCTACACCCAGAGGAGGGGAAAAAAAGAGGTGACTCCAGCACTGTAGGCCATTATTCCTGAGAAAACCTGCTGTAATGACGCTATCTGCGGGTGCAAGGTCACCGTGGTAACAGCTCAGATAAAACGACCAGATGAATGAAAATGCTTCACCTTCTAGGAGGGACATAACATACACAATTGCTGCAGACCTGCCACCATTCATTTTCTGAAGATTTAACAATACGTAAGGGATGTCCATCTAACAAAAAAACTTAACAAAAATAATATATAAAAGGCCGGCAGGAACCCCCCCAGCTGCTATTAAACATATAAAACGTGTGGCTCACTAGAGCTGAAAGAGTGAGAGCAGGCCTCTGGGCAGCCAAAATACAAGAATACAATGGCTCCTTGGCTGGCAAACTATGCTTATATGTTTTATGACTGGAACAAACCACAAATGCCTAATTTTCTCACTTTGCTAGGTTTTTTTTTGAAAAAACTCTGAGGTAGTAAGAAGATAAAAAGAAACTCCTGTACACTCATTTAATTAGAAACCACACAGGAGTCATTTTAAGAATCAGATGAGAATTGGATATGCTTCTATCAGAGAGAACTTGGGCCCAATGTTCCCAGGACAAAGTCAACTCCATTTGGACTCTGAAAATTACAGCTTCACTTTATCAAGTTTTTTTGAAACCTGGAATGACAGAAATTATTCACTGATCTTATTGAAGTGAATCTCGCTTTTAAGGAGCATGTGCATTCACAAATCACTATAAAGACAAACTGCAATACTGTCCATGATACCTCTGGAATAGTCCAGAGGAAGATTTTTTTGTGGTTTGGTTTTAGTGTGTTTTGTTGCTGTTGCAGAGTTTTTGTTTTGGTTTTTTAAACTCGGTATCACCAAGCATAGGAAGAGGGTATGAAGCGAAACTGATGACATGAAATATTCATAACTATTCAAACTAAAAATCTGTATTTCAGGAAACTTTTTTTTCCCTGCTGGCATTTCAGTTCCCTCTATTTTCTCCATTTCTTTTCTTCCTACTTGACTGAACAGAATATACAACTTCTAGTCTGGACTTGGTTCAAAATCCTATTCAAGAAGATTACATGCACTGACCCAGCCTCCAATTCACATCCAAGATTCCTAAACTTGCCCTTAATACTGTTTAATCTCTATTTGTTGGTTCCCCAAATCCACTCTATTAACTTACTTAACTATCTCTTACCACACTCGAGCATTTCAATCTCCATAAAACTCTTTTAGGTGTTTAACAAAAATAAAGTGTAGACTCAAACTGTTAAATATATGTAGGAAGGGATCAGGAGAGTGGCCAGGGACACACAGACACTCCCCCTCACCTCAACAAAAAACAGAACAAATGAAAAACAGCCAAACCACCTCCTGTGTTGCAAGACTCACAGAAAGCACACTGTTCAAAAATAATAGACCAAATCAAACCCTAGTGTCTCTAGATATGACCTACCATATCTAGAGTAACAGCAATGCAAAAGAATACTGCTTTTGACTTTCAGAACAGAGATTCAATTCACAAGTGGCTACTCAGAAGCAGAATTCATATTTGAATCTTTCAGTTAGACCAAATGCACATTAACATGTGCTACAATCACCTATTTCATTTTCACCAGCTGTATTTATGCTATGCCACATCTAAAGGCATTTTCTCATTAAAAAGTGTTAATAGAAGTTGTCCAACATAAAAGCCTTTATACAGATTTATAGAATCACAGAATAGTTTGGGTTGGAAGGGACTTTTAAAGGTTATCTAGTCCAACCTGTACTGCAATGAGCCTTGCTCAATTAAAAGTGAGCCTTCTTAATTGCTTTTAGATACATCCCCTACCAAGAAACTTACTAGTTGAATCAACTACTTGTCATAATCAAAGTTTTTACCTCCTCTTTTTCTCATGAGTATCCTTAAAACTTGCAGAGCAGCACCTTTACTGTAGTTGACTGCACACAAATTTATTTGAGCTTTCTCTCTGAAGGGATACACCAAAGTGCTCACAAATACATTCCTTTCAAAGTATAATAAAAATGAAAGTTAATGGTAAATTAGTCTGTGAATTAAAACCAAATATGAAACCTCTCTCTCACAAAAAGTATTTTCTTTTCAGTATATAAGCTCTTGAGGCAAAGTTTCTTCATAGCAGCTATGAAGTAAGAGCTACTGGGCTTGAACTCTATATGCTTTACACCAGACTGTGGTAGTTAGAAGCTGTTTAAGCCTCTCCCTGCAGTAACAGGTCACGTTTCTGAGTCCGCAATCTAAACCGTTCTTTTTTCCCCTCAACCTAACAAGTCAATGGGAAAGCACTTTTTCACTTTGAATGAATTGTATGAACTGCAGGACTTCATTAAAAAGACACAAAAAGGATGCATGGATATTTTTTGTCGGATTGGAACATCAGCCCAGTTTTCTGTATCCAGTCTAAAATTTCCCTTGGACAAACCAGAAGAAGGAGATGTTCACCATTGATTTCACAGCAGCAAACCATGTGAGGTACACGCACAACTAACTTGATGGAGGGAGGCAGAAAAGACTTACTTATTTTAACATAGGGAAGATGCTGATGCAAACCATACCTGTCGGCAAGCAGCATTCTCAGAGAGCATCACACACAATATCCAGAGACATCTAATTCTGATATTCAGAATTTTCATGAAAGCTGCTGAAGACCACATTCTTTAAAAGATCTGAACATAAAATCTTAGCAGTTTACTTTAAGAAGCTCCACAGTCTTCCCTTCATACCAAGTGTGCTTGGGTTCTAAAATATAAACTAAATGTTCTGCCCCCCTACTTCTTAAGAGTGATTGCCAGAAACAGAAAACATAATACAGATCATAATTTTGGCTACCATGCGACTGAAATAAGCTGATACCATCAAAGCAGCTATTCAAAAACTTAAATAAACAATCATTAACACAGTTAACCATTAACAAAATGAACTACAGTAAGCACATCATACAAGGTTCCTAGCTCTGCACTATTAACATGATTAAAGACTTTATCCAGGGAAGAAGTCAGAAGCAGTCTGTTTGAAAAGGTAACACTTTTATTTGGGAGGCAACTAATAAGAAGGATACTTATAGACACACTATTTAAGGCTACCGTTAAGCCTTGTTTGGGGTTATTTTTAGGAGTAATAAACACCCAGAAACCCTAATCACATAGGACCATCCTTGCCAGAATGAAATGAGGACAGTTGCTGGGAATTGAGAGGACTTAAAATGCCAATGACTTCTTTTTCAGGTGCCATTCACATCTGAAAATGGTAGTGGCTAAGCCACTAAGAATCATTTTTTCTGAACTAATCCATATTCTGAATTTAACCAATAGCAGGAGTGTTAGACTGCACAGACACACAAAATAAAGGAATTTAGTCATGCTTTCCCATTCTGAGAAGACATTTAAGAATTTGAATGAAAAAGAACAGTGCTAAAACTTGTTCCATTCCTAACTTTGATTAATACTTTTACCCACAACTGGTCAACTTCCAGCAATCTATCCAAACTTGTGTTTAACCTGTCTTTGTAAATACCTTCTATCTACCCACTAGTCCTCACAGCAAGCCATCAATTTCTATCTCTTCAGCAACAGAAAAGCACTGCCAAACAAGAGATCTGTCTCATTATGGGTATTTGATCACCACCCAGACTTTGTCTATCAGAATTATCTTAGGCATCTAACATCTGCTACTTTTATTATTCCATTCAATTGCTTTTTCCAACACTGCTATCATATATTCCTCCTTCATCTTTCAGTGTTTAGTACAGCTGGATTCAATAAAAAGAATATTACATACTATAATAATACCAACCACATTTCACTTGAGTACAGTTTACCGCATTAAACCCCAATTGTATTAATCACACAAATCATGCACCATTTATTTCTCTTCACGAGAAAAGAGAGGGAGAGCTCGCCTTTCTTTCACACATTTTGCCCTATGTTTGGTAGGTTACTATAAAAGTTCAGTATCAGGTAAACACACACCTCATACCAGCTTTTAAAGGAATCACAACGCGAATATCAAATCTGATACCAAGACACAGTACGAGACACTGAGAAGTATCTCAAATTTAATGCACCTGTATACAAATATTTAATATTTTATCAGTAATTTTCCTGTTTGATTGTCACCCACCAATGTGTCTTAGTGCAAGCAGTATATGCTTACGAAACTGTAAGAAGATTAAGCTCAGACAGGATTTAAGTGTTATGTACACTCCACGGCATCCTTTGGCAGCCAGCCACAATAGTATTTTCCTGCTACCAAATGAAGGTCACAGAGGCATGCCTTATTGTACTACATCGTTTCAACGAATACCGCATACAACTTCCGCATCCTAAGAAAGTATAGAATAATACATTTCATAAAGGTATTATCCTTCATTCATACACACAAGAGCAGGAAAGAGTTCATGTTATTCAACTCTAGATACTTAAGTGAAGTAGCTGTGGGAGCTAACTAATCTCCTGCAGGGTTGCTTGACAGTCAATGGAGAAAAAACCCCAGCTCCCTGAGAGTGCAATTCAGGACTCCAGCATCTTTCATAACTTATCAAGAGCCAATCCACTTGCAAAAAATAAAACCAAAGACTGACCATGATGTGGGCCACTCGGCTTTTTTTTCCTCTAGTATTTACTACTGTTATAATCTTCAAGCCAAAAGCAGAGTTGTGACAGAGGAAGAATTCAAGATACATCCAAGCCCATGTACAGCTGTAAAAACAGTTCTCAGAAAAAAAAATAAAAATTCAATTCTTTGAAACTGGATGAAAGAAAGGGCTCCAAGCTGAGTCCTTTTGGGTGAGTCATCTTTGACAATAAGGAGTAAAGACCATGTCACATATGGAGTGGGACTGGAATATCAACTACAGCAAGCAATACTGCTCTAATAAAACACCAAAATCATTTCAATCAGACCTAGCTCACACTGGACACAAAGCCAAGCATTTCCTTACATACCATCCCTCATTAATTTTTTTTCCAACCGAACTACCTTTTCCAGGTTAGTATTTCCCAAAGGAAGGAAACTCACAAAATTTTGTCCTATTCAAAAGATGTTCATAATCTCCCAGAGATGAAGGAAGCAGGGCAATAAATAGGAGTATAACCTTGGACTTCTGGAGAGCTATTTTTGGCCTCTTCAAGGACCTACTTGGAGGAAACCTAGGCGTTAAGGCTCCAAAAGGTAGAGGGGTCAAAGGGAGCTGGTTAATATTCAAGCATCACTTCCCCCAAGCTAAGGACCAGTGCATCCCTATGAGTAAGAAATCAAGCAAAAGGATCAGGAGATCTTATGGATGAGCAATGGCTTCGGGCAGAACTGAAACAGAAAGAGTAAGTTTATGGAATGTGGAAAACGGGATAGGCCACTTGGGAGGAATACAAGCATCTCAGAGTACGCAGGGATGAGACGAGGAATGCTAAAGTACATTTGGAATTGAATCTAGCAAGGGATGTCAAGTACAACAAGAAGGGCTTCTTCTACACCTTCCTACCTTTTGCTAGAAGTAGCAAATAGAAGACGAGGAAAACTGTGGGCCCGCTGCCAAATGAAACGGGTGACAAAGGATACAGGGAAGGCAGAGTTACTGAATACTTTCTTTGCTAAGCCTTTACCTCTAAGGCCAGCCCTCAGGAATCCTGATTCTGAAGGTAAGAGCAAAAATCTGGGGAAAGGAAGATTTTCCCTTGGTCAAGGAGGATCAGATTAGACAGCATTCAGTACAACTTCACATCCACAAATCCACAGACCCCGATGGGATGCACCCATGAGTGCTGAGGGAACTGACAGATGTTATTTCTAAACAAGTCTCCATCATCTTTGAAAGGTCATGGAGAAGAGGAGAGGTGCATGAGGACTGGAGGAAAGCCCACGTCACTCCAGTCTTCAAAAAATGTGAGGACCCAGGAAACTACAGGCCAATTGGCCTCACCTTCATCCATGGAAAGGTGATGGAACAACTCATTCTGGATGCCATCTCTAAGCATGTGGATTCACTATGAGGAAATTATGCCTGACCAATCTGACAGCCTTCTATGAGGAAATGACTGGCTGGGTAGATGAGGGGAGAGTAGTGGATGTTGTCTATCTCGGCTTCAGCAAGGCATTTGACACTGTGTCCCATAATATCCTCATGGATAAGAGAAATGTGGGCTGGGTTAGTGGACAGGGAAGTGGGTTGAGACCTGGCTGAACATCAGAAGACTGTGATGGGCGGCACAGCCCAGCCAGAGGCCTGTAGCGAGCAGTGTTCCCCAGGAGTCACTCTACGGGGTCCACTCTTATTTAATGTACTCACCAATGACCTGGAAGAAGGAACAGAATGTACCTTCAGTAAGTTTGTTGACGATACAGAACTTGCAGGAGGGGCTGATACACCTGAAGGCTGTGCTGCTATTCAGCAGGACCTGACAGGCTGGAGAAATGGGCAGAGAGGAACCTAATTTAGTTCAACAAAGGAAACTGTAGGGCTGTGTAGGGAGGAACAACCTCAAGTACCAGCACAGGTTAGGTGCTGACCTGCTGGAAAGTAGTTCTGTAAAGAAGGACTTGGGATTCCTGGTGGACAACAGGTTAACCACAAGCCAGCAGTGTGCACTTGTGACCAAGAAGGCCAATGGTACCTTGGGATGCACTAGGAGGAGCGCTGCCAGAGGGTTGAGGGAGGTGACCTTCCACGCTACTCTGCCCTGGTAAGGCCACATTTAGAGTGCTGTGTCCAGTTCTGGGCTCACCAGTCCAAAAAAGATAAAGGAACTGCTGGAGAGGGTCTGGTGGAGGACTACGAAGGTGATGAGGGGATCAGAGCATCTCTCTTATGAGCAAAGGCTGAGAGAGCCCGGCCTGTGTAGCCTGGAGAAGACACAACTGAGGGTAGATCTTATAAATGCATACAAATATCTTAAGAGGGGTGTCAAGAGGATGGGGCCAGACTCTTTTCAGCAGTTCCTAGCGACAGGGTATGGGGCAATGGGCACACACTGAAACACAGGAAGCTCCACTTCAATATGAGGAAAAGCTTTTTTATTGTGAAGGTTACAGATCACTGGAACAGGCTACCCAAAGGGGTTGTGGAGTCTCCTTCTCTGCAAATATTCAAAACCCACCTGGACACACCCTGTACAAGCTGCTCTGGATGAACCTGCCTTACTGGGGGGCTGGACTTGATCTCCAGACGTACCTTCAAACCCCAACCATTCTGTGATTCAGTGAAATAGCAATCTGTGTTTGGTTCCTACTTTGTGAGCCATACATCACAGCAAATAGTGTATTTAGCTTCTATAAAGTCTGGATCCTAACTTCACATTCAAAGGGCACCTATTACTCATCTAAACTATTCCCATATAACTAGAAACGAACATCTCGAGTTACTTCACATTACAAAGGTCAGACTTCTGGTGATAGGACACTAACAGCTTCCTAAATCTCTCTCCTCCGGTGTCTTCCATTCTTTAACATACATATTCTGTGTTTATTTTTTCCTAATCCTCTAATTCCAATCTGATAAGTCCAAGTCTTTATTGTTTGATTTTAATTCCTTATGCCTGCTCTTTCCAGAGCAAAGCCTGTTGGATCCACAAAGGAAAACCCAAGAGCAAACAAACTAACCTGGGGACAGCTGGGGAAATATTACCTAAGAGCAAATTACAAAACTAAGTTACTTGAGAATACAGACATGCTTGTATATAAATAAACTGAAAACACCCTATTCTCATGTATCCAAGTTCTCTTATTTAAATGAGCAGCTCATAAGGCTTGATGTAATTAGATGAGAGCTGGCTTGCTTTATAAAATAGTTCAGCCACGGGTTTTTTTGGCAATCTAAGCTGTCCGCGAGAAAGTAACAGCTATGTCTCATTTCAAAAAAGCAAGCATGGTAAGAGCACTCTAACAAGATAGTCTTGCCATCTTAATAGATTGTGAAGGACAGATTTTACACTGCTCTTTATTTATTTTAATAAAACCCTTTTACTTTCCTTACATTGAAGTGACCTTTTTAAGGGTACAATTAGTGCTAGTAAAATTTTGCAGTTTTAAGTTTCCCAGAAATGAAACCGTGTCTAAAATAAATATATTTCTCAACGACACTGGATAAACTGCAAGTCCTTAAGGACATCTCTGGCTTCCCATATCTGAAAAATCTATTAAACTAATAGAAGAGAATTAAGGATAGAGATGAAATCCTTTAGCAAGCACAGAAATTGGTAGAAAGCTTGGAAAACAGAAAAAAAAATATCCTGAAGCTATTCCTGGAAATCTTAATTAAAATTTCCTGGTACCCGCCTTATGGTGATGAGACATTCAGCATTGTCTTAACTTTCCATTGCTACTCTTATGAATGAAAAGGCAAAAATATTCTGAACTGGTCTTTCAGAACTGAAATTAGTCATTTATAGCTGAATACAAGGTAAACACGACCAAAATGTATTCAGGTTTTTGGGTAATCATGTAGAAAAAAAAAATCTTAAAATCCCAAACAAATAACTGAAACACAGCTTTGTTTATCAAGCTGCGTAAACCCCCCAAAAAACTCCACTTTATCCCAAACTTTCTTAGTGTGTGGGTAGACTAACAGAGGTAACTTCACGCTGCAGGGGCCTTCCATCTCAAAGTCTAGAGCTGACGCAGAAGATGTGCAGAGCTAAGTAACGTAAGTCCTGGAAAACAGGACTGAAGAATAGCTCAAGACATAACACATGAAAAAATCCAAATAACCTCTAGATAAATGTGCTGTCTTCCTCTGCCAGAACTGCTGCAGTTCTCTGCAATACTGAAGGTCCGGACTCACTGAAAGTACTTCACTTGAAGTAACTAAATTGATTTCGAAGTTACATAGTACAGTTACGTAGAAGATTCTGATAACTACAAAGTGAAAATCAGTCATCTCTGGAGAAGTCATAGTAGTTTAGATAAAAAATTATTTTATGAAGAATGAAACCCTTACTATAAAAACTGTATGTTTGCATTTTCCCTGTCTACCCATTCCTTTCAGAAGACAAGAATGAATTACCAAAATTCACTTCCTGAACACCAGTGACAGATTTTTTTAAATTACTTTATTGAAAAAATAAAGGTAGACAACTGGAGAACATAATTCTACAGAGAATTACTATATTTTCTCCAGTTTGCTTGTTCCAGGATTAGAATTAATAGCAAAACAAGAGACACAGACAGGAACACTGCCAATTTAAAAATAAAAAAGGGGGCAGGCACCAAGCCCACCTTTCTGAAGGTGGATAAACTTTATTGGAGCCAAAGTGGTTAACATAAGAGCAGTTGAATAGCAAGAGAAACTATCAGCATTCCAGAAAAGTAATACTCATAGAATCATAGAAATAACTCTGAGTTGGAAGGGAACTACAAGGATCACTGAGTCCAACTTCCAGCTCTGCACAGGACAGCCCCAAGAATCACACCATGTGCCTGAGAGTGTTTTTCCAAGCGCTTCTTGAACTCTGGCAGGCTTGGTGCTGTGGCCACTTCCCTGGGGAGTCTGTTCCAGCGCCCAAGAAAGAAGATTTTTAAGAAAAAGGGGTGTTTTTTTGCTGTTTTTTTTTTTAACTCCAAAGTTATTTCTATAGATAAAATTGACAGGGGAAGATTTCTAGGTGCAGAACTGTGGAAACTTAATCACCAATTATAAATATTATGGCTATGCAGAACCTTCAAGCAAAAAGAGATGTTTCCCACTAGAGGTCAAACTGAATAAAACCAAACCTTATTTGCTTTAATCCCCCTACATCCAACCAACATGAAAAAGCAAGACCAAACAGGGAGGGGAGTGGGGGGGGAGAGGAGGAGAGCAGGGAGAGTCCACAAAGCCTGCAGCTTTCATGGTTACATATCTCATAACATGATCATTTCCTTATAGCACTTTTAAGAAGTTTCAATATGAATCAACAAAAATAGTTCCGTAAAGTAGGTCGTTGCTGCAGCAACCAGGCGGCTGTTTGGACTACTCCCTGCCACAATGACCTACTTTTCCAGTTATATGTAACCGTTGTAGTAAGAGCCGATTTTTCCTTCCCTACGGAGCTGCTCCGAGGATTCCTGCACCGTAGCCGAACTTTATTCCTAACTGGGACAGAGAAAGGCTTCATTCAGGCAGGTACAAGCAGCAGGTTCTGCTCCTCTGTGTCATATTTAGAAGCGTTGGTGGCTAAAGGTTAAGTGAAACCTAATATGAGCTCAGAGTTCAAGAAGTATCAAGCCAGTGCTCAAAAATGGAGGAACTGATAAAGAATGGAAGGCAAAGGTGTGAAAAGGAACAGCAGCTCGTGAACGACGTGTCCCCTGCCGGAGTCAACAGCTGGCATCAAACTTCGGCACAAACAGGCTGCGTCAGTACCACCATCCGAGCACAGGCTAACGGACATGATCCTTTATTGCAGGTCTAAATAACTAACTCTGCATAAAAGAAAAACCCTGGTGAACGGCAGGTAAAGCTAACATGTTTTTAAACCCTATTTAACCCTGCATGGGCTGGAGAGGGGAGATAAAAGTACCTCACAAATCCAGGAAGAAATGTTGACAATTTCAAAATTTCCTGTTTCCTGTTGCTATTAATAACCATATGACAAAGGAAAAAAATCACTAATGAAAGTTTTCATTAAAGTGTATCTTAAACCTATAAGGGAAATAATTATCTCTGTAGAAATAAGCCTGCAAGGCTTATTGGTGGTTTTTTGATCAATTTATCCAACTCCAAGTTCAAAAGCCTTCATTGAAGGTAAAATGCAAGAGACACAAAAAGACTAACACTTCCAAGCAAAAAACCAACTCATTCCAAGAAAAGACAAGCCAGGCATTACCATATAGCAACCCTAATTAAAACTCCAGTAAACAGGAAGATTCTGAGATACAGCCCATTTGATAAAAGCAGAAAAACAAAGAACACAGAAAAGCTCTCCAAAGGTTACTTTACCCTACGTCTTCTTAAAACTTCTAAGTCCAGCAGGAAAAACTGCAATTGGTGACAATATGGTACAGTGAGTGGAAAAGTTTTTGGAATTTCCTCCACACTTTCACTTGGGTACAAATCCCATATATTGAGATAACTGTTCCTGAAAATCTAATGCTCTACAAACAGAATATTAAAAAAAAAAAACATCCAAACCCCCTAAAGATTATTTTTTACTTTACCACTGTGCTTGACAAGCCATAGAGCAGCAACTGCAAAGGTAGGATTCTGGAAGGAAGAAGGACTAGTAGAAGGAAAAAAAATTGTATAATTATGAAAAAAAACAGGAAAGGCTGCTGCTGCAAGAGCAACACACGATCACCAGCAACGCTTCTCAATTTGAAAGCATGACCTCCAGTGCCAAAAATGCAAGCTCCATTGTACTGTCTCATATGGAAGTAGTAGAGAACTGGAGTAAAACTTTCAGTAAATGCAGCATTAAAGAACTCTGCCTTGGAAAACTAACACAATATTTCAGTGTTGGCACTGAAAGAGACAGGTTGGTGGAGTTATATTTAAGAGAATGCAGAAGGCCAAATTCTAAAATGTAAAAATAGGAAGATTCACATTATCCCCCACAAACTCATGATTTTCCTCATGGCTTAGAAGAAAGATACATTACTGCTGAAGTAAAGTACTTCTCACCAGTGTATTTACTGGCAACTAGCTTACAGAAAGAAAATTTCAATTGAATGAAAAACCCCTACTCACTGAAAAACACCATGAACTATATGATCAAAACCAATTTTATAGAGATCTCCTCAGATTACAAAAGCCTGGAAATAAAAGGGGGAAATACACCACAATTAAAAAGCTAAACTGTCAACATCACACCAATTTACAACTTTTTGCTTTGTCATAAACTGAAGAAACTACACATCAGGTATTTCTAAGTCATACCAATGAAAGAGTATGCTGGAGAAAAAAAGTAAACAATTAAAGTCTCTCACAGTAATTCATTTAAAGAAGCATTCACAGGATTTAGGATATACTGTGTAATAGCAGTAAACAGCAAATGAGCTCCACTGTCTAAAGGAAACAGATAAAGCACAGTAAACTAGACCTTATTAAGCCTGTCGTCTACTGAAAAATAATGATGGAAAGTCACAGGAACTATCCCTAGGCAACCCAAATAAAACAAATAATTCAGATGCCATCCTTTGCTTGATCACCCTCATTAAGACTTGGATGGTTTCGACTTCTGGAGTTGACTCATAGCAAGACTTACAAAACCAGAGAACAAAACCAAAATGCAACCTCATTCCCAATCAAAGACCCTTCTGAAAACTGGATGGCAAAAAATTATTCTGCAGAATATTTTCTTTTAAATGCATGCCTCAGTTTGCAGATGTAGAGTCATGCTTTTCCCATGAGAGGGGAAAAAGGGAAAAAATAATAGGCAATCTCTGCTAAAAGTTGGAATGTTTTCTTCTGCTTTAAGACTCCTAGAAAAAAAAGAGCTTGTTTGTTCTCTAGAATATGATACATGAAGGAGACAAAATGAAAAAAAAAAAAAAATCACTTGATGCCACAGAATTTACAGACAGAAAATTTCAACTCAGAGGAAACTCATAAGAGAACACAGGAAGGACAACATTTACTCCATTCTTCAATGAATCCAATATATTGGCAATCAAATTATTAACTATTTTCAATGCCATTTGGTCTCTAAAATGTAATTTCACAGTTCTCTGTATGCTTTCTCCAGCACTTCAGAGCTGCACAGAGAGTGAAACTCAGGTAAAGCTTGTCACGACATTCTGTATCTTCAGTGCACAGCAAACTTGCAACCCTGCAGACCACGACCATGTTTTATGAACTATGCAAGGCTTGAAGCAACAAGCAGCTTACATGAACAAGTTAGGTATTTATTTATTCCTCTTTCTGATTCCAGTTGCCCTCTCCTATTTCTGTTCTTTGCCCTCCTCCCCCCCGCCACTTGCAGCACAGTTTACCCTTCACATACAAGGTCAGTAGAACATTGTCCCCGAGAAACACAAAAAATCCCCAAACCTGCAAGCACTGAACTCCACAGGTTCCTTACTATAAAAAATAAAACATTTCCTAGGTCATGGATTTCATACTTTGGCTTGAAAACAGATAGAAAAATCCAAGTTTTCCTTTCAGGAATTGTTCCTAAGTAACCTGTGCTGTAGACATTTCGTCTCCATTACTGAAGAATTAATAATATGTATTCATATTTCACAACATCCCCTATTGAGCTTGAACAGAATTTTTTCAATGTTTCTGGTTTTCATTTTGAAGGGATAGGGGTTTGTATTCTGAAAGAATAAACTTACAGGGCAGGAATTTTACAGCCTTTACTTTTCATGTCTGTGAAAGAGCCACAAACATCCTTACACATGTTGGAAAAGAAATACACATGAGCGAACAGAAAAGGAAAAGCTTCCCTACAGATTAGGAAACAATGAGAAACAGTAAATTTCCAAATCAGGCCCAGAAAATTTCCCTGGTTTCGCTGCAGGAGGAAGCAATGCATAACACAAAGGTGGATATCATTACATGCCAGTCAACACAGAAATTGGATTTGCAGGACACATACTAACCAATGTTCAACTGTGTGAAATCCCTTTCATCTGTGATAATATGAACAGGTTTTGTTTTATTGCAAGAAATTTGTTGCATTAGCACTTTTCAAAGAGATTATAAGTAACAGTTTGACACATGAATTTACTTCTGAAACCCTGAGTATTATGAAATTCTTATTTCCTACTCAGGTTTACCAACATCAAATTTAGGAAGTTCTGTTCACTGAAGTTCAGCTACTGTCTAAACTAATGCTAATAAAGCTTACGTGTTAATTTTTATTATCTCCGCCAATAACTGGTATGCTCTCAGATTTGTAACTGTTCCAAAAGTACAGACATACATGTAGACTTTTGCCATAGCCATCTCTGCTTACACACTTGAAACAGAACACTGAAATATTGACCTGTCCTTTCCAGTCTATCCTTCACCTCCTTTATTACCTTATCGAAAAAACATTTACACACACAAAACTCCAAAGCAATGAAAGCAAATGCTTTATGGTGACCTGAAAAACAAATGGAGGCTTCAGGGTTAGAAGAACACTGCAATTATAGTTCACCTCGTGACCTAGATTGCAAAGAACATGGAAGCCAGAAGTACACAGAAGCACAAATTAACCTCGCTCCACATTAAATTGAGTTTTGAAACATCTAAGTGAAATGTATTGCACCAGAATACGATAAAGTTCTTACTCTGGTAATCAAATCCAGTCCTCTCCTAGAGGTTACCAAAGGTACAGCTACTAAACCTGCTAAAATGTTATATGCAAATGACTAAGCCCATGGAACACAAAGCCACGTACTCACACACTAATTACACAACCGACCTGTTCTCAAGCTCACTTTTGCCTTTTTAGGTCACTATGGGAAGGTCACAAAATTCCCTAAAGCAAAAAGTTTCTTTCAACATGCAAATAAATACATCACAGACTTTAGTGTGACTTCTACACTGAAAAAATGGCCGACTTTGCCGGCAGCTTGACCTTCCTCCTATCACAGGTTATATAACTAACCTGAAAACCTGCCAGCCACTGAGACAGAGCCTGGAAAAGAATCACTTTTGAAAATAAAGGCTTCCAATCTGTAGATAAACTGTCAGAAACCAAAAAGTTCAGGCAGTAAGCAATGATAAACAGGCTTTTCTTCAATACTTGCATAGTATGTTTAATGAGCAGCTTGCATCGGTAGGAATAAAGACATTTTCATAAACTGGGGAATATAGTTTATTGAATTAAAATGGCCAAAAGAGAACGACAATATATAAAATAACTTGCTTTGAACAACTGTTGCAGAATTCATTGACACTGCTACATACTGATCAGTTAAGGAAAAAAAAATAAAATTCTGTATTCTTGATTGCCTAAAAACAGCTGCTTTCACATTCGCCACAGATGGTGTTTGCTGGGGGTTATCACCCACCTCTTTTGTGACCAGAGCAGGTAATGCTGCGAGTTGCGGACAGAATACCTTCTCCTACTCAAATAAAGAATGTGATCTATTGACACTTAAGTAAAATAAAAATAGATTACTTATTCTGAAAGAAGACTGAAATAATACTATTCAGTTGTTTCATTTCTCCCTTGATAATCAAAGTCCACACACTACTCTTACATATCAAGAACTAACCAGGTCTTTTCTTGATATCCACAAACCTGGAGATCAGTGGTATAAAACCAGTGTTTTATAAAAAAACCTCAAAACTTCTTACCTTAGGAATTCAGATTCCTTCAAGATCAACATTGCAGTCAAAAAAGCAAATTGTATAAACGCTCACTTGAATTCTTCTGGCCTATAGTAACTGCTATTTGCAAAAAACAACTTACTGAACACTTAGTATAAAATTCAATTTGCAGTACCACCTGCTCCCTCTAGACCAACCAGCCTAGTCTTCTCGTCCAATTTAATAATAGTTACATTACAGAGTCTGGTGATACAAGATCATTCACCAAAATAAGGAAACAAGCACAGTGCAATTTCTCAGCTAGCAGGCTTATTTCTCACATTCTGACAGTTTGACAAAAAAAAAATTGTGCCTTTTCCCTAACACAGTAAAAAGGCCAACACTTATTTTCAACAATATAACTTCGAAGGGTGTCAACAAATGGCAAGCCACAAAAGAAACCAATAATCCTCTTCCAAAAACCACCCAGTGGTTACTACACACATGAGCAATGCAGGCCACAGTTACATGGCCATTCTAATCTGGCTCAAATCCACACTGCCACTGAAAGAAGTGGTACCTGCCCTTCACATTCTTCGACTCTTCACCACTACTACTGTGACATTTTTGCTGGCACAGTCTACCACAGAGCTAATCCCACCAAAACTGGTAATTAATCTCTTTTGGACAGATTGATGAGCTGAACTGGCTCACCACAGGGCTGTGTGCTATGATAAAAGGGTGGAACCAACCCTTTCATCAACAACGCAGGATTAAACCCATGAGGACATACGTCAGTGTGCTTCAGTGACGTACTTTGTAAATCATAGGACTCGATCATATAACACGAATTATAGAGGGAATCACTGAACTGAGGGCATCCCATCACAGCATGCAACTCTGAAAAGTAGCTACAGATTTTTTACAGATTATTCACCCTCAATTGAGTGGGCTGGTTGGACAAAAGCGTTCCAAGTGGCACACACCGCACTACAGGTGAAGCTACTCATTAAAGGGTATGATGGGTTGTATTGGGTTTGCATGGCCAGGTTTCAGTAGCAGGGGGGTCTTGAGGGTGGCTTCTGTGAGAAGCTGTTCAAAGCTTCCCACATGTCTTTCAGGGCCAATGCCAGACAGGTCCAACACAGACCTGCCACTGGCCAAGGTAGTGCCTCTAGGGTAACATATTTAAGAAGGGGAAAAAGTTACTGCTCAGGAGCAATTGCAGCCAGAGAAGAGTGGGATTATGTGACAGGAACAATTCTGCAGACTCTCAGGTCATGGAGGGAGGAGGGTCAGGAGGTGCTCCAGGTGCCAGAGCTGAGATTCCTCTGCAGCCCATGGTAAAGACCATTGAGGGGCAGGCTGTCCCCCTGCAGTCCATGGAGGTCCATGGTGCAGCAAATATTCACTTGCAACCCGTGGAGGTCCCTACACCGCCGAAGGGAGGCTGTGAACCTGTGGGAAGCCAGTGCTGGATGAGGCTCCCAGCAGGACCTGAGGACCTGTGCAGAGAGAAGCCCACACTGGAGCAAGATTGCTGGCAGTACTTGTGACCCCAGAGGCAACTCAACACTGAACCAGTCAGTTCCTGAAGGATGGAACCCTGTGGAAGGGACCTGTGGTGGAGCAGTTCATGAAGAACTGTAGCCCATGGGAAGCACTCACACAAGTTTGTGCAGGACTGTCTTCCCTGGGAGGGATCCCACACTAGAGCATGGGAAGAGTGTGAGGAGTCCTCCGCTCTGAGGAGACAATGTGTGATGAACTGACCAAAATCCCCATTCCCCATCCCCATGTGTTGCTGGGGAACAGGAGACAAAGAAAAAGGGAGTGAAGTTGAACCCAGGAAGAAGGGAGGGGTGGAAGAAAGATGCTTTAAGAATTCAGTTTATGTTTCATTAGCCCATTCTGATCTGATTGGTAATAAATTAAGCTAAAGTAATAAACTTTCCCTGTGATGGTAATTGCTAAATGACCTCTCCTTGCCCTTATCTTAACCCACAGATCTTTCATTATATCTTCTCTTCCCTATCCAGCTGAGGAGGGGAGTGACAGAGAGCCTTTGGTGGGCTTGATGTTAAATATTTCATAAATCAAATAGATTTTCATCCTAAGTGCTACACAATGAAAAGAAACTTAAAGGGATGTCTTTAGCAGGGAAGTCATAAATATTTCAGTGCATTCCTTTTTACATACCAAGCATGTCACCAAAATTAATAAGTATAATACACAAATTCTGCCTGCCTGAAGTACAGATGTGAAACTGAAACTACTCACAGAATAATTCTGTCGACAAACTTTCTCCACCAGTCCCCCATCAAACAAACAGGACAAATCATACCTACATAAGATGAAACTATAGGCATATTTTCAAAACCTGACACACAAAATAGAAAAATTAAATAGATACTACTGAAGGATGTCTAAGTATTAATTTTTTAAAACAAGTTCCAATTTCCATGAATTGCAGTGATTGTCCTGGAAATAAAACCCTTTTTCCCCCCCTTAGACTTTCATTTTTAATATGCTTGAAATACAAGTGAAAAAAACCCATCCCATCACAGCTTTTCTTTCTCCTAAATCAACAGCAATATCTGCCACAATAGCAGCTAACGTTGTGGGATGCTGAACACATCAATATTCTCATAAAATCTAATATATATACAAAATAAATTTTATTACTCTTAATTTAAAAGTGGAATTCGTTTTCTTCAGGAATGATTAAAAAAAGAAATACAAGGATTAGCAAGATCAGACTATCCATCTTTACAAAATCAATTGCTGCACACCAGCGTTTTAACTAGTATATCAAAGATATACATACACAGTCAAAAAGACAAACTAAAAGTAGTAAATGATTACCCAAAGTAAATTCCTATGCAGCAACTAACAGAATGTTTGCATTTCTTTTCAAGTATTGTGATCAATTGCCACTCTTCTACTAAATCCAGGGCTAAATGAAACCCTTCCTTAAGTCATTTTGCAAAACATGAGATCCCATTCTCCTTAATATGGAAAAGTTTGTGAGCACAAACAAATTTTTTCAGAAGTAGGTAATGGTTACTTGTTGGAGTATGCAAGTTACATTCTTTGTCTACTCTGTTGACACAATTAGATGTGAGCTAATTCTGGTGCCAAATGTTTAATGGCAATTGACAAAACTTTCTTTAACAGAGCGTTAGGCTTGATTTTCCATTTAGTATCTCCATCTACCATTTCTCCATCACTTTTTACTGCACCGAATAACTTCTCTCTCTCAGGTGTTGATTTGTGAACAACACTGTGAACTCATTACATAGAAAAACACGTCTCAACGAAAACACATCTTGATCTATGTGACAACTTGAAAAAAGGAACAATAAGAGGAAACAGAACAGAACCAGAAGAAAAAAAATTAAGTGAGTTGAGGGAGGCCCTGCCATTTGTTACGTAGCATTCATGAATTTAGAACAGGTAGGCTGAATGCCAGGAGAAAGGAGGTCAGTAAGACCATGTGACTGCTTAGTAATTAGACTTGCTCAATAGTGCAATTACACAAAAATATTAGTTCACAATTGTTACATGACTGTTTAAAAAGTTAATCAGAAAGCACCTCTGTACTAAAGGTTGCTATTTGCCAGATTTAACACGTACTTGTTAAAATGAACCGTAACTTGTGACTCTGCAGAGTGACAATACTCTAACAAGACACTAAACCTTCTGGTTTCTTGTATTCTTTCACCATTTTTCCTCATATCTATTCTGTTAGTCATACTTTGACACAGAAGATATTTGCCCAGGGCATTAAGACCATAAACAAACCATAAACTCTTGGTGTCAGTCAATTCAAATAAAGAAAGAACCAACGTAAATTCACACCAGGAGATTAAATTTGACTCATGTTCCTAATACTGAATGGCTTCTGCTCCTAGTCTCAAATAAAATGTTTTTAACTATTCAACACACTACTCCACAGGCATGTAAGCAAGAATCTTGCTTACGGTCATCAAGTGGCCCAGAACATAAAATGCTTGATCATTAATTACAAGTGTGAAATGAGTTTTTTGGCAAACCAAAAAACTGCATCATAAGCCTTGTGCATACATACTGTGAATATGTGTGTTTGCACTGGTTGAAAATAACTCAAACAACTGAAACCTAAAATGGATTCATACCAAACTAGTAACTGTTCACTTGAATATAAATTTATTAAGAACAACCATAATAAACACACAGCTTTAACAGCTAGTTATTCTATAAAGTTATTGTACTTTTAAACTTGAAAAAACCCTGAAGATCTCACAAAACCAGGCTATGCAGGCAGCAAGATTTTCTACTCAAATCCATGTGCAGCATGTGCCTCGAGGACACTTGAGTCCCAGGAGACCATCTGAAGTGCTTTGGATAGGGGAGTTGTAATTTACCCAAAAATTCAGTCCCTCTAAGCAGCAATTAAAAAAAAGATGGTTTTCTTCAAATGCAAAATGCAGTGGAGGGACTAGCTGTCTTTTAGAACAGCACAAACAGTTAAAGTAAACCAACCAGCAAATACATCACACAGAAACATACTCAAGGACTGCATTAGCTAATGATCATATTCCACAGTCATTGAAGAACCAGGGCAATAGCACTCAAGACATGAACTTCCTTCTGCTGGAATCAAAGTTCACACTTGTCTATCATTCACTAGCTCAGAGAATATAACCAAAAATTGTTTAGCATTTCAACTGCAAGGCACATTAGAGACATATGAAATATTCTTAAGATGTGATTTCCTTAACACTTAAAACTTGTGCCAATTGCCCACATTCTTTTAAAACTTAAGTAGCTGTTCATGCTTCATCCACAAAACTAAGACCTCTAAGCTTCTTTATGAAGTCAAAATGTTATTAAAAAAAACTTATCCCCTTCAAAACTAAAACAATTTAAAAGTCTCTATAATAAAGAAATGTACAACATGAACCTCACAGAAGGGAAGTATTTAACAATTATTATTCTTCAGTGGTGTGAATGTTATTTTTGTCAGTGAAAATGGAATAACCACCAAGTTAAACTCCACAGAAAACATTTTTAGTATTTCTATCTCATGAAAACCAGAAATAGGACCATAAAGAAAACTTCTCAAAATGTGGAAAAAACTCCAAAACCTCCAAAGGCAAGTTATCTTGTTGGTAAGTTATTTAATAACCTGTGATACAAATTAATAAAATCTCAAAGAAATAATCCTTGAAGTGAACTGAAACCCATATTGAAACGTATCTAAACTTTCTTACTCTTCTATGATGTAACGTTAAGCCAAGTTTCATTGTGCTTGTTCCATAATTAGGCAACTTCTCAGCATCGAAGTCTGGGCAGGCAAAGTTCACAATCATTTCATGTTCCTGACACCAGATGGAGAGACAAACTCTCCTGCATTATCAACCCTTTTAAAAGGGTAACAATTTTTAGATCCCTAGTGATGTTTTAACTAACCTCATACGCCAAGCATGCACAGAAGTCCCATTAACCTCTGCCTTACTATGCCACACATTTAGTGTGGGAGCACCAGTCAATCACAACTCCACGGTAAAGTTCATTTCTGTATTCAGTAGGAGGACTGAAGGTGTAGGCAGAGATCTGCATGCTCCGGAAAGGGGCAGTGCACACCAAATCTGCCGAGAAGCATTTGGACATCGATCTCAGGCACATGGTGGGATTCTTGGGGCTGTCCTGTGCAGGGCCAGGAGCTAGACTGTGATCCTTGTGTGTCCCTTCCAACTCAGTGATACCCTTCCCTGCAGTAACGCTACTCTGAGAAACTGCTTTTTGAGCTAAGCGAGCAGCTTCACAGCTTTTCCGGGACGGAGTCACCCTGGGGTCGGCGAGGTCGCCCTGGGGTTCCCGGCTGCCCAGAGGTCCCGAGACGGTGCAAGGCCTCCCGGCTGCTCCTCCCGGGACTGTCCGCCCGGCAGCAGCGGGCGAGGGAGCGGGAAAAATGACCCCGTTCCCCGGGAAGCCACGGCCCTCCGGCCACGCACTGCCCGGCTCCTTCTCGCCGCTCCCTGGCCGGGCGCCGCGGTCCGGGCGGGCGCGGGGCCGGATACGTAAGAGCGGCGGTGCCGGGGGGAGGGCGGGCGAGCGGGCAGGGGAAGCCGGCGCTGGCGGCGGCCCAATCGGGCGCGGAGGGGGAGGGAGGGGATGGCGGGGAGGCAGCGTGACCGCATACATAACCGGGGGGATTAGGGCCCCGCGGCGCCCCGCACTCACCGCCACCTGTTGATGCCCACGTTGGAGGA
>VZRE01014672.1:208287-222522 GCA_013396775.1 Cephalopterus ornatus
GGGCGCGGGGGCCTCCTTGTGGGCCGCGGGAGGCTCCGGCAGGAGCGGGATAACCGGCTGCGGCCCGCCGGGCCTGCCAGCCCCTGCTGCCAGCCTCTGCTGCCGTGCTGGCTGCAGGGAAACATCCGCCTCCTGCCGCTCCGCCCCCACGCGGAGTCCGAAGGGTGAGGGAGGGACCGTCCAGGTGGCCGGGCTTTGGGAGCAGGATGGAGAACCTTGTTTTCTCTGTACTAAAAGCACCAGTTGAGGACCTTTGCTTTAAATAGTGCGGTGCGTCCTTAAGCACTTTGAAAATGTTTTTCCTAGATACAGGGAAAAGCTTTTTCCCCATGAGGACAGTTGAGCAGAACAGGTAACCCAGAGAGGCCAGGTGGGCTTCATCCATCAGCCTGGTCTTATCTCGTAGCACTGCTTAGAGCACTTGAGGTCCCTTCCAACCTGGATTATTCTAGAATCCTCTGTGGTTTTTTTTCTAGAAAGCTTTATGTTGATCTAGCATATCTTGTAATCCTTCTTTGCCTCATTTCCACTACTGATGCAAAGCAGGGATTCATTTTTTGTCTATAAGTCCAGAAGTATGAACATTTACTCTGTTGTGCATTAATCTACGAAACCGCTACACATCGGTCCCTCAGATTTCTTCACAGACCATTCAAATCCTGCATACACTGCTCTCTTCTAGGTAGATACCTACTCTTCCTGGTTAATTCAAAGTTCAATCTAGGCTTTCTGTAGTTTCATTTAATTTTCTACAGCCTACTAAGTTTGCTGTGGTCAGGTAATGAGAGTGGTAGTGACCAGCACAAAGTAGCAGTTGAAAAATACAACATGAATAAGAGGCTGCTAATTTTCAAACATGAGGTTTGAGTCTTAAAACACACATTCAGAAATTTAAATGAGGGATGAATAAGCCAGTTGATCCTCATATCCATTTCCTTTAGAAGATTTCATAAATAATGAGATTAAGTGAGATAATATTAAATAATGAAACTTAATAGCACCCCTTTACTCTGTATATACGGGTCTCTAGCAAGCAGGATCACAGGTACTTCCAGATAGACATTAGTTCATTTCCTTATCGCTATTCTAACACTTGGTGATAGGAGGGTGCTGCCGGCAGTGAGAGCAAACATCTCATCTGAGCTGGCTTTCTTTTTCTTAATCTCTCAGTGGATTTACAATCCCCACAGCAACCTAAGTATGTAAAAAGTTACAGTGGGGTCCTGCACATCAGAGCATGCATTAGATCCAGCATGAGCTTTAAAAGAACTCTGAATTCTTGAAATTAGTTACATATCCTGGAAACGTGATACTGTCACCTATAGACTAGGAAATACACTAAATCATAACTCTTAATCATCATCTCAAATAAAGTTTTTCTTCCTTTTACAGTATTCTGTGCTTCTGATGATCCCCACAACTGCGAAAAAATTGACTGTGATGTCAGAAATTTTCAGAAAACTTAGAGCCTTTTTGAAGTGAGCATAACAATTATTTCCATGTTAGATTGTGGAAGGGCACAATTTATCAGAATTTTTTAAAAGCTCTGTAATAGTAAAAATTACTGTATTTTAAGTGGCTGCATTACTCACAAGGCAATTTTGTTTAACAGCAGGATTACATATTGAAGTAAAAGTAACTCCTGGTTATTTTTCCAGTTTGTACTGTATCATCTGACATCCCAAACAATTTTAACAATACTTGCTGGCAGTTTCCAGCTGGGCTGAAGCATTAATGAAGAGAGCCCTGATCCTTCACAGATTTACTTACTTTGACTGGACCCACTAAATTCTGTGCTCAGAGGCAGTTTTGTCTCCTCCCTGTGGAGGAGAGCCTTTAGTTTGCATTCCCCTGAAAAAGTCACTTTTTCAGGACAGGGAAAGGTCAGCACACAAAATGTCTGTGACTTACCTACACTTCCAGTGCTTGCAGGGCTGTTGGTGAAAATCTCTGGTTCTGTGGTGGGGCTTGCTGGACAGCACTTCTCAAGTCACAAAGTTTGGGAAGACAGAACAATCAGCCTTGGGGTTACAACACAAGCAGTTCATTAGGCAATTAGATTTTGCCTCAGAGATCTGAAGTAATAATAAACAACAAGTTACCAGTAAACAGCCTCTGTTAATAACATAAGATTGCATATAGGAAATTATTCTGTTAGTTTATGATGTAGTAACCTGACTCCAGCTTTTAGAAGCATAAAAAAGGCAATGTAAAAACAAAGATACACTTTCTTGAGATAAGAGTATTTTACCTCTAGAAAATATTTACCTTACCTGGCAACTAGATAGAGGACCTATCAAGTTCTCTAAACAAACCAGGTATTTTCTTAGAAATGGACTATAAAGAAGATTCTAGGAATCTTGTATAGCTGCTTCTACAATAGGTTTCTCAGCCTGTTCTGTAGGACATTAGACTGCATGATCATAACAGTAATTTCTCTTCTAAAAAAACCCAAAACAACCAAAGTAATTTAACAGAATGCTAATGTAGGTACTTTATGAAGCATGCTATACGTAGGAAGAGGTGAAGCAACTGTCCAAACAGAACTGTCAAATGCAAAATTGTATTTTTTTTCTTATTTTCAATTTGAGCATGTTATTAGCAGCAGCCATTTGCCGAGTATTTCACAGATCAGTTCTCCCTTTCACACTCAGTGCTTCCAAAATGTTATGAAAACACCACCCAGGAAATTAAAAGATACACTTAATGATATTTTTGTTTGACTGCTGCGGCTCCTTTGGCCACTGCGGAGCAGGTGACAGCGCATATGCTGTCAGTGATACCCAGCAGCCAGTTTGAGCAAAGGTGAGGTGTGGGGTTGCCCACTACTACCCTGTGGTTGCCGTGTGGACTCCAGTACAGCCACACACCTATTCCACAAGGACTCTGCCTACTGGGGGTGGCTGGCAACAACAGAAGTGACCTGGAGGCAGAAATAAGGCGTCGGTGCAAAGAGCAGCTGTACAAAAGTAGGTGCTGGGAGAGGCAAGCAAGCACCTGGAAATGTTATGGTGTACTTGCTCCCTCCCCCAAAATACCAGTGTGCTTATTCAGAACTCAATTAGCAGACTCAGCTAGTGAAAAACACATACATAAAGAATTCTGTGATTTTTTTTTTCCTTAATAAGGATGATTTCAAAATGAAGTTAGGCTACGAACTGCTGCTGAAGCAGCACTGAGCGGGGGGTGGCTATGACACGTGAAGGAATAAGTCACACTCCAAATGATGCTTGAGAAGTTCAAGCAAATACCTTCATGAGAGAAGAAAGATATTTAAGCTGCTGTTTTTATTACTTTAGTGGGATGACTGTCAAATGAAATTGATTGAATCATTTTTCTTGTATGGTGTGAGTGATCTGTAATGTAATAACAATGTTAGCTGCAGAAAATGGCTGACAGTTGTATCTTGTATCACTGCAAGCTTTCATATGGACAGAGCACTGCCCCTACATCAGGCCTGTTGCAGACACATGTTCCTGTTCCACTGACACATCCGTCAGAACATTAACCTTTCAAAAATATTTCCCTCCCTCACTTTTGTTTGAAAGCTGGATTTTGCGCTAGTAACAAAAGCACTGGTGAGAGTAATTTCTTATGCCTGCTCTGTCTAAACATCAACGATTCTGAGCATTAACTAATTCCTTAAATGTATTTTCTTACGGTTGTTGTGTCTCCACAGCGCTGACTTCCACGATGTTGAGAGGAGTCGCTCACTCTGCAAAAGACTCATTCACTCTTCTGTTGACAAGATCTCAGCGCTGTAACCCAGGATTGATGTTTTCATCAGTATGGCCTGAAGTAGCAAGCAGGAGCTTCCTAATACATTCCAGTTACACAACTGATACAAAGTCAAGAGAGGAAAATAAAAAAACCATTGAGAGTCTCTACAGTTTGTCAGTTGACATTAAGAAGATACGCAGACTGAAGGAATGGGTCCTTCTCCAGGATGCAGCCTATGTTAAAGAAATTGCTGGGATCTTACAAGAAATGGGAGCAGATGAAACTGCTGTAGCCAACATTTTAGAACGCTGCCCAGAGGCAATTCTCCGCACCCCAGAAGAGATAAACTCTCAAAGAGCTCTGTGGCAATTAGTATGCCAGAATGAAAAACAGTTGATTAAATTAATAGAGCAATTTCCAGAGTCTTTTTTTACTACCAAATATCACCAGAATCAGAAGGCAAACATAATGTTTTTTCAAGAGCTGGGACTGAAGAATAATATAATCACCAGGTTCTTGACAAGTGCACCCAATATTTTTTATAACCCTCTTGAGAAAAACAAAAACGTGATAGAGACATTACAAAGAAGTTATTTAAATTTAGGAGGTTCTGAAGCAAATATGAAGATCTGGATACTGAAACTATTGAGCCAAAATCCATTTATTTTATTAAATACCTCCACCACAATCCAGGAGAACTTGGAATTTCTCCAGAAGAATGACTTCACTGACCATGAAGTTCTGCAGCTGCTGTCTAAACTTAAAGGCTTCATTTTTCAACTTAATTCTACTACTATGCAGAAGAGTATGCTTTTTTCCAAAAATGTCTTTCATTGCAGTGATCAAGAACTTAAAGAACTAGTGCTGAAATGCCCGGCCCTTCTCTACTATTCTGTTCCAGTTTTGGAAGAAAGACTTGAAGGACTACTGAAGGAAGGAATTTCTGTAGCACAGATTAGAGAGACACCAATGGTGCTGGAGTTGACAACACAAATTGTTCAGTACCGAATTAAAAAGCTCTCTGCAATAGGATATGATGTAAAGAGTGGAAATCTAGAAAGCTTGAATGGTACCAAGAAAGATTTTGAAGTCACTTATGGGAAGATACAATCAAAGAAGGAAAGACCAATTTTTAATCCTGTTGCCCCTATACACATTAAAGATTAATTTGAATGCTGTGCCTGAGGTTATGCAAAATAAAAGTTGGTTTTTTGAGATGAAACAAAAGTAATCTTAACCAGATTGTAGTCTTATGCTGTACTTTGTCCTGGAGTGGGTTTTAGGCACAACTTCATTATACACTTGTAGCTTTCTAATGCTTTCAAATAATGTCATAGAACCTGGTTATGATAAAGGTTGTCTTTTTCTAGAAAGTAACTCACATGTTACATTTTCTTACCTGGCAGGGCATTAACTGCTTTGGATTTTCAGCTCTGTCCCTACACAGATCATCCTGTGGTGGTGATTAGCACAGTTTTTGTCTGAGAACAACAAATGGAGGGTTATTTTTCCAGCAGTGTTCAGCAACCCACTGGTTCACTGACTTCAGGAAATTCTCTTGGAGTTCCATTCCTTATTGCTGCAGTAAGTAGCTCTAGCTCCTGGATCCTGACCTGCAACAGACTTGATCTTTTGGTTAGGAAAGCCTAGCCAGGGTGCAGTTTGAGCACAGGGGCAGGACATAATTTTTTTTACTCAGTGACTGCTACAGCGAGACCCTAATACGTTTCTGTACAAACCATAATGCAAAGAAACTACAAGACAACCTGCTTTGCACTTCTGAGACTTCAAAATTTACTTCTTTTGCAAAAAAATTGGGGCAGGAGGAAAAACATTTATTGCTAGTTCTTAATTTTTTTTTCCTTAGTTCTTAATATTGCTAGTTCTTTTCTAGCAAGGCTTGGGGACAGGAAAGATTAGGGAGAGACTGAGGTTAGTCTCAAATGATAGTAGGAGAAAGGAAAGAGCTGTGTTTTTATATTAGGTATAACAAAACTCTAGTCTGTAAACCACTGGTGATTAAAAATGACTACCAGATTTTTAAACAGCTGCCACAGTTTCTAAATATATGGGTAGCACTGCTTCTCAGATAACACCGTATGATAATTGTCGACAAGTGCTGGCTTTCAAAATAGTAACTATCAGACAGCATTTAAGTTCTCAGGGGATTTGATTTCTTTTCATTTATAGGCTGTGAATGGTAACATAAAATAGCAGCATCACTGATGGATCATCTCAATAGAATTAGGATCATCAGTGATTTTATTTCTCAGAAAGACTTTCCTAAGCAACTGTTCCACATGCATTCCCTCTTGACAGCAGGAGAAAAAACAGTTACACAGCCTCCTCTCTCCAGGCCATTCTTCAAGGTCATTTTTAACACACAGTTTGGCAGCAAGTCCAGGCCTCCTTTTCTTAAAGTGAAGTTTTAAATTGCTGAAGAAAGCTGGTATTAAATTGCTGGTTTAGAGGGTGGGCTGCAAGATGATGATTTTATGTAGTCTGCCACATTATCTGCTGTGAGCTTGGAAAGGGCTGGAAACACCTGGTGAGAGCAGTGCCAAGATCTCAACAGCTGAAGGTCTTAAACTCACCACTGTGCAGGCGAGAGTGCGGACGTGACAGCAGCTTGTGTGGGTAAATGCTGCTCCTGCAGGAGCACGTGCAACAGTGGGGAGAATTTAAGAAGGGGCACATATTCACTCACATGAAAAAAGTCAGGCTCTGTTACCAGGCTGTGTCTTTGCTGACTCTTTCAAAACACATTATCGGTTTTTAAGAGGAAACTGGGAAGACAGCCATATTACAAATTCACAGGAACTTTGCCTTTGTTGCTTTCTGTGATTCCATGCTCAGCTATTAAGCAGACTGCATTATTATTTGAATTCTAAAGCCTCCATCCCCTCAGACACAAGGGGGCATTTCAGCTCTCTGAAGCTGTTCATAACAATCTGTAACTGTGCCACAGACCTGATTGGTGATTTTAGGATGAAAAGGAAACCAAGAGGTAGAACAGTGTTTTCCCTGAGAACTTTCAGCATTTCTACAGGTATGTTTTTAAAGACCTTGAAACAGCGTATTCCTATCACTTACAGTATCTTCAGGGGCAACAGAACAGGAAAAGGACACATTTCCCTAATTGAGTCATGACCTGATTTACCACAAATTCATTTTCTGTTCTGAATGTTTCAATTTCTCCTCCTCCCCTTTCAAAACAAAAGCATGAGCAGAAACGCTTTTTTCTCTACCACCAGATGAAAATTCAGTCAGCCATTCATAACTCCATGCCTGGGACCTGTTTCTCTCTTCTGCACAGGATTCATTTGTAATAAAACCTCAGGGAACCTCCCCATCGCCAAAACATTATATTGCTGAAATCCACTTCATCTCTTGTCATTACTCACAGTGAATGTGAACCAGTTTGTACTGTTTAAGTCTGGCACCTAAAGATGTGGCTATAGATAAGCCTTTTGTTACAGAACAAGCAGTCAGGCATACAAGGTGCCTTCATAAACATTTCCCTTTTCCAACTGGGGGGGCTGGGAAAAGGGGAGTAAAATAAAGCCACCACAAAAACAACCCCAACACACAAGAAAAACTCCACTTCCCCTGAAAATTTAAGTTCCATATTCCGTTCAGCTCACTCTGATCTTAAAAGTGGGTACTCCCAAGCCTCAATGAAAAGAAAATTAGTGCAAGGGATTTTGTGCTGTGGCTGTGAACAACTTACACAGTGAAGTTACAGTTTTTGTGAAGAGCTGGTTGGCACTAGGTAGATGCAGATAAAAGACACGCTGGGCCATGATGCTGTGGGAAGATTTATACCTAAGTATGCCCTTCTCCACAAAACTAAGGAAGCTTTCAAATGTCTGAAACAGCAACAATTTAATGTTTCACAGGTGCCAGGACAGAATCAGGCCAAGTTCTTAAGATCAAGCAAATTTTGTAAGTGAATGGAAAATACACAGGATATAGGACAAAGCTCTTCGAAAACTAAGACCATATGCCACGTAAAAGTGTTTCAGTTACACGACTCAGAAGCAATAGCTACAGGATATGTTATGAACAAAACATAATCAAGTGTTGTCAGCTCTTTACAGATCTAACATTGTTTATCTCAGACCACACTTGTTTTGCTGCAAGTTTCATAGTTTAACAATTAAAGAATGTAATTAAAAAAATGGGTATGACCAGTTCAACATTCGTGTTTTCAGAAAACTATCAGAAAGGGCTTAGTTGGGTGTCACAAATACCAGTGTGCTCCAAAGAGGTGACTCTTAAGAGTTCAGTGGCAGCAATCTGCGGATACGGCTACATTGGAAACTGCAGAGGAGCAGACCACACTAAATTATATGCTGCAGCTAGACTGCCATGGATACCCAGGCTAGCTCATTTCTAGAGCTAACTGGTACCCTTAAGCCATACTATATTCTATGCAATTAGCTTTTGACTACAAAAGCCAGTTAAAGTCTTCAGCTTGTTGCATAAACTTACCTTGTTAGACCCTTGCAGCAGATCGGAACTAAGCAGCTGGTGCATCGAAGGGGCAGATGCTCTTCCCACCACCCCAAGTTCCCATGCTTATGAGTATTATGCTTCCAACATACACAATTACTGATATAAAATAAAGTTGTTAGTCACAGAGTGCAGTTGAAGTACCAATGGCTCAGAGAGATTGGGTGACTAGGTGACTACTGTACCATAATTTAGACATAGTGTACATTCAACGCCCACGAAGAGAGGACTAAGTTTTAGACGAGTGATATGTTTGTTTCTTTTTTTTCCATTTTTAAGAAGTCCCCCCATAAATCCTTCCAGCACAACCACAGACACTGTAAGAGTAAGCTTACAAGTTCTCCATAGGAACACAAGTTTGTAGAAAATACTGCATACATGACATGAACAGACGCCTTCTATGGGCTTCTAAAGAGGTTACTTGCAAAGTCAGTACACAAATAAAAGATCATCAACAGCTTCTATTTTAAGGCAACCTCAAGCTGTGTCTTTACAAGCGGATTTTGCCTCACACGTTGCAGAGGACCTACAGATGCTCCCATTTGAGGTGTGTCAATATTTGGAATCTGTCAGTATACAAATTACTGTAATGATGTTTCTCTTTTTTTTTTTTTTTTTAAGGCCTCATCTACTTTTTTTTGGTTCATTTTAAATAAAAGTATTATATTTTGCTCAAAAATCAAAGTGTAAGGTATGAGAAAAAGATGTAGTGAAAAATTCCTTGCATTTGCTTGAACGGAGCAAGAAGCCAACCTGGCACATCATGGAGTTGAGACAACAGCTTTGCTAGTTCTTCAGTGGTTTCCAACTACACAAAGGAATTTCTAGCAAGTAAGACAGTTGTGCTAGATAGCCACAAACATCAGCCCAGTTTCCATTAAGCCATCTTTTTTTCTAGTGTCTATAAAAAGTTTATTAGAAGCAAGTTTTCACTTGCAGGAGATAGATGCACATCATTAAATACACCTGAGATGGAGCAATAATATTTTCAGTAAAAACTGACAAAGTTTCAGATATCAGGATTTGTAAAGAGTCTAAAGCTCATTCTGTGAACTGCACTGAAATGACAGGACAGTTCTTTACACAGCTTTACCCAGTAAAGAGATATTTTTTCTAATAAGGCATTAAGTTAGTTTACTCTTTGTGATCCTTTCTACCATCTTGTCCATCATTTTCACTTCTATCTCCCACACATTTCCAATTTCTGCACACCTTCAGTTCTATTTATTCCAGTCTACAGTGGCAGAATGCTGTCAGGGATAGTTTAGAGGCTGCCTAAAAATACAGGTTCATAACAAAGACTGTTTGGGTACATCCAACAATGCCTCTACACAGCTAAAGGATCCTTAGCGGGAGCAAGTGGAAACCACTGAGAATAGGAATTGGCATCTCATTGTAACAATGGTACAGTAGAGATTACCAAGTTTCTATGTTCACATTTTAGTCCAAAACTGCAGAAGACTTACAGTAAATGAATATTCGAATACGTATTATTCCTTCAGATACACTTACTCACTTCTATAGTTATCAAAGTGTAACATTTCACCAGATACAAAGCTTCAATCTAGGCTCTAATAAATCTTCTTACGCTGTGCTAACCAAGCTTCTTCTGTCCTTTTCAGATGAAATCGAGTTACTTGCACAACTCGTTGGAAGATAAAGTGTCTAAGACACATGGCTTCTCATGGTCCCAATCTTAGCAGATTTTAATGCCACTGATGTAATATTCTGGAGAGTTGAGTATGTCTCAGTTTTGGTTTTAGTCAGACTTATCTTTTTTCTTTCCCGTTAAAGGCACTTTACTTGCAACAGCAGATCCTACAGCTGTAACGCCTCCAGCTACAGCAGAAACACTTCCCTTGACTAGACCCACTCCCACTGAAGGCACAGATGTGACCGCTGTTTTGGTGATTTCTAAGCTCTTCCCTCCAAGCCAAGCAACACTCCCAATTGTGGCACCAACAGCTCCCTTTGTGACACTGAAGAGGCCACCAGTCACACGAGAAAGCACCCCAGGCTGCTGCTGCGGGTGGTCTTTTAGTGAACCTAAAGGAAGAAAAAACAAACAAATCAGTCTCCGTGCTATGACTAAAACACTTCCAAAAGAAGAGAGTTATTCATAAGTATTTCCTTTTCTAGCCTAACAGACAGTGCACACAGCATATACTTACCTTCTAGGTTGCTCTTCTTGGATGCTCCTACAACATCTAGTTCCAAACAACAAAAGACACTTTGCTGCAGCAAGACATATCTCAATGCTGTTTTCTAACACACATGTGAATACTGAGTCTAAAAAACATCAGGCATATGACTCCCAGAGAATCTTGCACGATAAACTTCTGTCCTCTGTATGCACCACTACCCTTCCTAGACTATGGAAAGTTTCATGGCCAAATCAGCCTCATTTCTGGACTTTATAATGGGGGAGAAATGACACATCCTCCTATGGTCCCCATCCTAATATTAAGAGTTAACTCACAGAGGGGGACCCTCAAAGGCAGCAGCACCACCTTGCTGTTCAAATCTCTAAGAAAGGATTGGGAAAAATTTCCTGGTGAAGCAAAGGCAAAAGTTCATTAAACAAAGAGCTGTTCTTTGAAAAGAGCACCGTGAAACAAGGTTGTGTCTTTCCTTAGTAATTACTGCTTTGAAGATGTGCTTACAGGGGTTCTGTGCAGGGGTCAGGAAAGAGGGAAGAGAAGGTTACAAAGGAGAGCAATCAGAGTTGTCAAAAGCAGCATGACGACAAAACTGATGCCAAGTCTTCTGTATCACTTCCTTTCTCCATCCTGTATACAAATTTAACTCTATTCCAAAAAGGTCTTTTCTGTAATTTGGCTAGAGAAGGGGCATGTGTGTGTGAAAAGTCCAAGTACCAAACAAGCTCATTAAATACCAAAAGTGGGCCCCAAAGGCATTAATAGCAAGAGTTACAGGCTCCCAACAGAAGTTTCGATATGATGCACAAAACCAAGTCTCAAACCATAAAATTTCTGCCTATTATTAACCACAAGAAGTTTTCTTTTTAATGTTATGTTTAACCTGCATTTTGTGCAGTTTCATGCTATGTGCTTTGTAAGTCAATTGCTATTCCATATTTATGATACAATTACGTAGCCTCAAAATAATAGAAAGTATTAGAGTAATAGAAAGACCTCTGGAATTAGCCATTTTGCCTTCCAATTGTTTCAGAATTACTTTATATTTCTAAAGTAGGCATCAAAATCCTAAGAGATACATGCACCTTGCCTCTAAAGGGAATTAAGATTGCAATTCCACCCCCTGCTATGGCACAAGCATTATCCAATCTTCAGAGAAAAAACAGCAGTATGAAACAGTATGTTAATGTGGTATTTAAGCACATAAGAAAATATCAGTCACTGCATTTATAAACCAGTAGCCCTGACACACACTTGTCTACAAGGTGCCTTCCATGTGAATCTGGGGAAACCTCTGCTCTTCACAACAACATTGTTCAGGTAAGTGTTTTTCAGCTGCTCTCTTGCCAATACCTCACCAACTTCTTAAAAAAAAGTCTCAGAGAGAACCATGGCAGGATTCAGCCAGTGAACACAAGCAGGGTAAGGAGTTGCACCGTTGTTTGGATTTGGGTTTTTTAAATTATTTTCTAGCTATCTGTAGATAACATAGGATTTAACATCTGTCTCTCTTCAGAAAAAACAACAGGGGAAACCAAGAAAAGAGCAAGTGGAACTACAGTGGGCAGAGCTAGGGAAGAAACAGATGTGAAATAAAGACATGAGGGAGTCAACAGCAGAAATAACATAGTTGGACAAGGACAATGAGCCTAGAGAGACAGTGGAAAAGAAAAATCAGATCTAGATCCACCAGAGGCCTCTATCCAGCCCTGTCAACACACTGACTTTCCACTGCGACATGCTTTAGGAGAGCCAGCAGAAAAAGTCTGTCTCCGGTGCCCTGACTGCTGACAACTTACATCCAGAGGACAATTTCCAAGAGTCACCTCCCAGCACTCATCTCTACAAGATGAAACCTAGGGTGAACAACTTTCCCTGCACTGCCAAAGAGTTTGTGATGATGCCAGGACTGACTCAGAACTCAAAGTTAATTTAAAAAATGTGAAGTTCAGAGCTCCTGTGTGCATGCCTGGAATAATTAAAACAAAAGATGCCAACTAAGTGAGAGAATTTCTGACAAGTCTGACAAAAAGCAAAAAAGGGATACAGAGCAATAGTGCGGCTCAAGGGAGCGGAAAACACTAAAAGTGCTTCCAGCTGACAGTAGTCTCTTATTTAAGAAATTGATATAGATAACAGAAAAGGTAATAAATGGAAACCAAAAACATAAATGACAGCCTTTTACTTAAAGCCATGTAATACCTTGCTGGCCCATTCTAGGCCAGCAGCTTTCAACATTGACATCTCCAGCAAAAATGCGTGGCCAACACAAGCACACAGAAATCAGAATTTTGATTTACATACAGAAAGCCTTTAAAGAATCACACTTGGAAAGGAGTATGCAAAGCCTGCTATAAAATCCAATGTCTAGGAATTAGACATTCATTAGAGAATTCTTGTGATTAGACTTACAGAGCTTGTAACAGATTTGTTCAGAAAGTGTTTCGCTTCCACCTAACTGGTTCACTATCATCAGGGTGAAATAGGAGTAAATGTTTTATCACAATGAATTTAAAGAGCTGATTTCAATGAATCAGATCTGATGTCAGCAATAAATGATCCATCATCACTAACTTATCAATAACAAGAGAGAAACAAACAAAAGTAATCTTAATGTGTTTTTCCTCACATTACTTCAGGTAGCCAATCGTTTGACAACATCTACTCTATTTCATAAGTGTAAATACAGACTGTGACAGTGTATAAATAATTTCTGGTAATGGTTGGCACATTCTGATTTCCATCCTGTTTGCATTGTCCATGAGGTCTAAGGAACGCTGACAGCTGCAAAGTTTTATTGCCAGTTGATTTCTGTTCTAGGATACACAACCCTGGTCTCCTTTTTTCCAAACAGTATGAAAAAGAAGGTAAACCAGATCATTCCTAAATCGTGGGAGAAAATGACACAAGTTCCCTGTCCAGGAGTTGGCTCTATCAGGCTATCTTACAGCCAGCTTCCTGCTGAAAGGAATCCAGCAACGAACAAGAGTTCGAATGAACTTAGGTTGCAAAGGTTGGCGCCGCTTGCAAAGTGGAAAATACAGCATCCCAATAGCACTACTCAAAAAGCAGGAGCACAAAAGCTTCTTCCACACATTCTTTAAACCCTTAGGGCACCAAGCTTGTTGAGTGTGATTTGGACAAACTAGAACTACTTCTATCTTTACAAAAAGCTGCAAATTTGGTTTTGGAATTGAGCCTTTCCTCTAAGGAGTATTTTGGCAGCCTGTTCAGAGAGATGATCTTCCTGCCAGCACTGAACTAGCAGCCTTCCATCCACATCTGGCCATCTTTTTGTGATGGTGTCAGCGTATCACATATGAAGCCTTCTAGGACATTCAAACCCATTTTGTTCTTCAAGGGTGTTCCAACATTTTAACTGAACTCCTAAGGCTGGAAGAGTGCATGTGAATCAGAAGGAAAAAGCCTCTTCAAGCATGGAGTTTAAGATAAGCTGCGTTTCATTCTACTTCCTCTTACTACACCAACTTTCGCCATCTATTTAGACTTCATATTCAAACTGGTTATTGTCAAATGGAAATAAGAAAATGTGCGGAAGAAAGTAAGTCTTAACTGCTCACAAATTTTAAATGAAACTTTGCAATAACCAATGATCAAATTCTGCCCTTATGCTGAATCTGGAAAATCTAGTAAATATTCTAGGAAGAGAAAAAATGCCTACTTGTTTCACTGCCTTACTCAAAGAATTGGTTGTAGTTTTCAGACCACTGTTTGCTTTCTATACATGAGATTTAACATGCATAAAGCACAATTCAATCTTTAAAGCAAATGTGAGAAATAGAGTCTCAAAGTATTACAAGTTTTAGAATAAGAATTTATT
>VZRE01014673.1:0-51915 GCA_013396775.1 Cephalopterus ornatus
TCACTCCTCCATGGGGTGCAGTCCTTCCCGAATGAGCTGTACTGATATGAGTCCCCCACAGGGGTCACAAGTCCTACCCAGGAAAAACCTGCTCCAGCATGGGCTTCCCTCTCCACGGGCCACAGGTCTCCAGCAGGACCTGCTCCATCCTGGGCCTCCCACGGGGTCACAGCCTCCTTCATGCATCCACCTGCTCCAGCATGAACTCCTCCATGGGCTGACAGTGGGTCTCTGCACCCCGATGGTCNTGCGCCCCGATGGTCCTCCATGGGCTGCAGGGGCACAGCTGCTCCACCACGGTCTGCACCACGGGCTGCAGAGGCCTCAGCTCCAGCGCCTGGAGCATCTCCTCCCCCTCCTTCTGCACTGACCTTGGTATCTACCTTGTTGTTCCCATGTTCTCACTCCGCTTTTCCCTGCCTGGAATTTTTCACTGCGCAACAATTCTCCATTCTTAAATATGTTAACACGGAGGCGTTACTGTCATTCCTAATTGGCTCAGCCTTGGCCAGTGGCAGGAAGCCCATCCTGGAGCTGGCTGGCATTGGCTCCATCAGGCAGTGGAAGCTTCTAGCAGCTTTTAACAGAAGCCACCCCTGTAGCCCACCCCACTACCAAAACCCAGCCACAGAAACACAATACAAATATCTATTCATCTCCCTCAGTTTGTCTTGTTCTTACTTCCCATCTCTGTTTTTCTCTCTCTTCAGTTCTTTTCACCCTCCCAATGTCCTCTCTGCTTCCTAGGAAACAAGACCTATTTTTTACAGAGATGGTTTAGCTGATGTGTAAGTAAGTAAATTTTAATTAATTGTTCTTAACATGTATTTTGTTTTGAAAGATGCTACCTCTATTTTGAGACCTGGAAGACACATTGGACTCATGCCTAAGATTATTTTTCTTCCTCAAGAATATTAGTATGTCTACTAAACAACACTGCCTCTGCCTACAAAGCCTGTCCTGCCTATGGATTCTTAGAAAATGGTGTCAAAAGCATAAAATATTATTATGATTATTTTTCCTAAATAGTTAAATTTCCTAAATAAATTTTCTAAATGCTTTTTGTAATATACATTTTGTAAGTTATCGTTCATTCTTGCTTGTGCTATGTGATGTGTTCATGATGGAGTAGCAAAGAGATGAATAGTCAAGTTAGAAATTTTTGCTGATGGTATTAAGTTATTCAAGATAATAAAAATGGGAACTGATTATGAAGAACTTGATTCTGAGTAACTGGGTAATAAAACAGTAGATGATATTCAATGTAGATAAATGAAAACATGCACATTAGTAAAAACAACACAGATTTTCTTTATGGAGTGCTGTGCTCTGATCTGATGCGACTGTGAGGCTGGGATAGAGAAAGGTTATTTAATAGTTGTCAAGACATGAAACTAAATGTTAGGAATCATTAAGAAAGTAACAGAGAACAAAATAGAAAGCATCATTATGCTATGGTGTAAATCCATAGGCACCACATTCTGGGATACTGTATGAGATTTATGCCTCTTCATAAAAAAGTGTATACAGAATTTGAAAGGAAAGTGGTATGATCAGTTAAGGATTTGGAGGGGATTCTGCATGAAGAATGACTAAATAGCCTCTTCTGGCTAAAGGTATGACAGAGATGAGAATGGTGTGGCTATAAAGTCACATGTGACATAAAGAAGGTGAACAATCGAAAGCTCACTCCATCTCCAGGGATTACGAATATGCCTTACAACACAAGCCAAAGGGAAGAGCTTCTCTTTGCACGCAATGCACAGCTGAACTGTGAACTTCCTTCCTTGAAGAAACTGTAGGTGAAAAAAATTGATGTTGTCTCTGTAAAAAACTGGCTGATGGTAGAAAAATCCACTGAAGGATATGGAAATGCAAAAATTACCCTTGTTCCAGTAAGTCTCAGAGACACTGCAGGCTGAGAGTCCAGAGAACAATTCGGAGAAGCCTGCTGACAGAAACAGGATATTGATCTAAATGAACCTTCTGTGTGAATCCATGCAGACACTGAACAGCTTTTTCTGGGGCTGAATTGCCAAGAAGTTCCTAAGGAATGTCCCCACTGTCCCACAGTTGATAGGAGTGGGATGACTTCTTTATCAGTGCTAACTCAGAACAAGTCTGCGCAAGTTGTTTGCCAAGGTGACCTTTTAAGAATCCAGTCTCATTTGATGGAAAATGATCCAAATTAGCCAGAATGATCACATTTCACTGGTAAGGCTTTTAAACAGATAGCCTTTGGATTGGCAGTTTTATACTGCCTGATTCTAACTTTCCAGCAGTCTAAATCTCTGAAGAGTTTTAGCCTAAAAAGTTTTTGCAAAAGACATAGCAGAGCAGTGCCTGCTTTCTAGCAAGATATGTATACACAAACCAGATGAAGCATGTTTAAAGAGTTTCAACAAACTATCACTAAACTAGGCATGCCTAATGTCTTTAAAATTTATGCGTGAGCTATAGGGAGGCAGTGTCAGCTTGCTTTTCAGTATGTTTGCCATGTTTTAAAAAGACAAAACATCCCATGTGCATTTTAATTGATTAAATATTCCATAAAGGTTTCAAATTAGAATTCTCAACTTGAATTAATTCTTAAAATTATTAATGCTATTCATGGGCTCAAAAATATTATTCTACCAAAAAAATCCCCAGACTTATGAGCTCATCTAAATTAAAACACACTGTTTGCATTATTCATGTAGAGAACTTCATTTTATTTCAGTGGGATTATTCATTACAGAAAAGATTATAAGTAAGTACAATCACTGGACTCTAACAGCAATTACTGTTCCCCAGACTGAGCTGATTCTTTTCCATCTGCTTACCTGCTCATGCTTCTTTAATATTTATTATGATATCTGAGAACCTCCTTCTCTGTTACTTGTTATTACCGTGGGATATTTGGTGAAAGATACTTTCAGTATTTATTGGCTTCTGAAAATTTTAAGCATCCTGGTAGCACACATTCAGGGTATCAAGGCTGGAGGTATTTTCATGTCCTTTAGGGTCACTAGAAGCGCACTCAAAAAGCCTCTTTCTCTTAGCTGTCTCTCCTGGTCTGTAGCAGAATAGCATAATTTTTCCAGTCCTGAAATAGACTCTGATTGCAGGACTGGCACATGTATACATGTATATATACATGTATGCACAGGTGGACGTATCTCTGTGGTTGTCCACTACTCACTCTAAGCGGACTATAACAAATTTAGGCACCTCTGCGTCTACTCTTCAGAAGTCTTTACTTAACACAATGATCAGGCATTCTTCTTGGAGCTAAACGTCGTGGATGCTCAAGCAGGATAGAAAGGACTTTGAAAGGACCACTAATTTATGTCATCTAAATATCCATCGGCCTGTGACCATCATTTAAGCAAGCCTCCTTTCTTCAGGTGTCCTACAACATCCTATGTCTCCACCTCTTTTCTCCTTAATTAACTCTTCACTTTTTCTGAATACAGTCATTCTCAAATTTCTTCTAACTTCATCTGAGGGTTGTGTGTTGTATTTTGGGGTTTTTTAAATTTGTGTAAGGAGGGTTTGCACCATCTGTGGCACAGAAGGATGTCAGTGACAAGTTACTCAGATGCAGAAAATGATTTTCATGTTAGAGAACAAAGGTATGAATTCTGCAAAGTCACGTATAGCTAGATTTTTTTCAGAGACCTTCTCAGTGATGGTCTATAGCCCAGGGAAAAATTAGCTCCTATGTGTTTCCATCCATCCTGGCTGCCCACAGTTAGGCATCAGGTTCTTGGTCAGTGTGCTCTGAATATGTTCATTAGCACTGAAGCAGCACCCTGAGAAGCTGAAAATCAGGTCTCCAAAACTCATCTGTAATTCCACTTCAGCCCTTTCTTTTCATTTCACGGCAGGGTTCACCTTTTATTTCTTGGCCTCTAATCAAAAACTAGCTAATTACCAAAGTAGCATGAAGCTTGGATGATTGACAGATAGTATCCCATGAGTGAATAAAAAACTTCATTTTGCAAGTATAAAATAATAAAGATGTTTCAACATCTTGCAAACAGCAGGTTTCCAGAAGGAAGTGTTAAAAGGTTCCCAGATCATCACACTAGAATGGTTCTTTGTCATCTGACTTCATGAGAAGTGACAGTCTCAGCTAAGAGTATCTGATCGACTCTAACTCATGCATTCAACATGTGAGGCAATTGATACTCTGAGATCACCTCAGGAGAGGGGGACTGGTAGCAGGTGCTTTCCAGAATTGCTTGAAAAAATACTTGTAAGTTTCCTGGATGCTGTTGGAGAAAAGAGACATGGAGCAGCATTAAGTGTTCGGTGTACTTCCTCTTTGCAACTACTTGGATGTGAGTAAGGAATAAATTCAAACTGAGTTAACTAACACAGTCAAACAGAAAACACTCTTGTACTTAAATCTGCATACAGAAATAACGCATTGTAACAAGGAAGCATAACAGTGAAGCATTATATATCAAGTACAGCTTTTTATACAGTATTTTAAAACAATTATAATAATTCTAAAAAAATATTAGATCCAGTACCTTATGACAGTTTTTGTTTGTCTGGATAGCTGATTTTACCAGGAGTTTTCTCATGGTGATTTTATTATTGTTATTCATCTCTGTAACAGTCAAATAAAACTGAATTTACTAATCCTACTAATTCAAGATGGCAAAATCATTTCAACTTACGTGTTGCCATCCCATTCAAAATTACATTTACAGAACTGCTATATTCCTCCCTAGTTACATGCTGAAGGCCAAATTTCAAATAAATCATTAAATCAAACACGAAGTTCTACTATTACAGTCACTTTATTAATCAAACATTCTACCCTTAAGTATCTGCTGTGCCAAAATGCTTGTAAAACTCTTTGGGATATAGATCTCTTTCAGTGATGTCAGGGTTTGAGAAAGAATGGCATTCAAAACAATACTTACGCAGTGTTCATTTTTAGGTGATCATTACAAAGATATGTGCTTTTATATCCTAATGTATTAGAAGCATGAAAATTATTTTCCTCTAAGGCCATTCCATAGTCGGAAAGTAAACAAACATGAGCAGAGTATGCACGCTCTTTCTATTTGGTACTAGCCAAGAACTAGCCCATGTCCGGATTCAATATTTTGAGTTGTACTGAGAATAAGGAGGAATGTAGGAGAAGCTGTCATTTGCTTGATGCTTTTGAAGACAGACTGACGCACGCTGAGCACCATATTGAAACATTAGTGCTTTGGAATGTTTGTCATGCAACTACTGTGGTGCGTACTCCTGATAGATAAAGTCTGTGCATTTCTACCTGATGACACAAGGCTGTGTAGGATTGAGCTCTCAGAGCAGGCTTGTGGTTTTTATACAGGCATAAGAATTTGTCTACTCATATCAGCTTATAATATATGAGGTCTGTCAAGGTAGGCTGAGAATGGACATTAGGAAAAGCTTCTTCACTGAGTGGGTGGCCAGCCACTGAAATTGGCTACCCAGGAAACTGGTCATGGCACCGAGCCTGTCAGAGTTCAAGGAGCATCTGGATGACATCTTTGTCATATTGATAGTCCTGTGAGGAGCCGGGAGTTGGACTTGGTTATCCTATTGGGTCCCTTCCAAGACAAGATATTCTCTGATTCTATGAAAAAGTTTCCTATGATATTTTGTGGTGGGAATTAACAGAGAAAGAAATTTCTGTATGTGTTATTTGTCTTAGGAAAATTTAATCGTGTTTTGGTCTGACACCAAATTTATCTGCTAAAACAGTAATGACTATTTTGTGGCTTGCAAAACAGCCTCCCATGTCAAACTGTAAATAGGATCAGATGATTCGTCTTGGTTCATTATATTATATTAATCATATTTATCATAGTATCACATCAGATTAGAATCATGCAGTGTGCTAGTAATCATATTAAATAACAATAGGTGTTCTGTTTTAGCAGATAATTTTCTGACTTTAAAAATGTGTCACAGCAAAACCAGAGATCTGAAAATATAGGACCAAATACTGCTCTGGGGAAATAAACACACTTTAGAAGCCTATTGCTTTATTTAGCCCAATATTAAATTTCTATTTAACTTACATCTCTAACAATACACAGAATTATTTTGTTGATTCACAGAAGACTGTTGGTAGAGTTTCAGGCACTAATGTGAAACATATGTGAAATTGAGGTAAACATAACCAATAAGAAAGAGAAAATATCTTCTGCAAGTAATCAAAAATGTTATGTTGGTATACAGTTATAATTTATAACTACGTACACAGGACTGAGGAAAAAACCACTCAACTAGATTTCTTCATATTTAGGGTAATTCTGGGGAAAAAAATTAATAGGCTGTCACAACAGCACAAAGCCCGTTTGCTATTAAATGTAGATTTCCTGTTTTGAGGACCACCCAAGTGCAAGTATTTGTTTTTCCAAATGCTTTGAAACGCTATGGCACATTAGTTCAATGTATAAGTAAAGAAATAATTTTGCTTAAGCACTTTGTCTTTCTAAAGAGAGAAGAAATACACTGGATTAATCACATCATAGAGCCCTAAGAGCGGTAAAATTTGAAAATATTTGACATGAAGTCTCCATGTTTGTTTCATGTTCTCTCTATGGTGCCAGCATACCTAAGAGGAGTGAAAAAAACCTCTCACCTCTCATACTTGACTTATAAATTTGAATAATAATTTACTTTTTAAGTGCGAAGTATTATTTTTTACCCAAAGTATCAGACTGCTAAATCTTAGGCAGTTCCACAGCTTTTCTGCCCAAACTTTCAGTTAAAAACCATGGCTGAGTACTTTGTAGATCAAATTGCTCCTTTTCACTGACAAGGGAAAAATGACAGAAAATGGCTTCTGAACCACATACTACCTGAGCATAAATTACATATTCTTAAGAGATGTCCAAATTCAGAGATGAGGAACCTCTGAAAGAAAGCACACTTGGATAAGGAGGGAATCTTTACTCTACTTGGAGTTCATAATACTGGATCAGCGGTAACTTCTCAATGTTACCATCCAGACAGTGCTAAAGTGGACAACAAGGAGGACCAAACTAAAAGTAGAAGAACAGAATTAGAAAAAGTAGAGGCTGAAGTAGAAATATTCATCTCATATATATTGTGTTATATCAAATAGACCTATTATCACTTCTGAAAATGACAGCATGTGTATGTCAATGTAGTTTTGTACACAAATAGAAGCAGGCTAAGATTTTATTTCCATTTCCAAATATTTTCTTGTTAAACAAACAGCTTTCAGTTATATCCAATTTTAGACTTTTTATAAAATGACTGTAAATATTATGTGCCTAGGTTCACATGGTGTCTTGAATTGAAAGAAGTATCATTTTTATCTGCATGTAGTAAACCATGAAATCATAACTTAATTTAAATATTTTTCAAAAAAATTACAGAATAGGTAACATTTAGAGTAAGGTGAACAAACAAATTTCAAAATATACCCAATCTATGGAAAAACACAATACAATTTTGCCACCATTTTGTTTCTCAGCATAGTCACTGACCACTGTCACTGAGTTAGAATGAAATTTGAAACAATACTTTGAATCAAGTCCTGTTCCCCACACCTTTCACCACCCCCCACAAAAAAAAAAAAAAAGCTGATCTATGTTCATATAATTATAACCATTCAATTTTATTATGTTGTCTCACATTTGTTCTAGGAGTCCAAAGGAGTTTTGGAAGTCTTCAGCTGTTTCTTGTGGTAGTAGCTGGCAGATTCAACATAACAAAGCTTTATTTTTCTACAAAATCAAACATCTAGGACAGGCAACAGAATTTTATTGTTGCTGTCCCACTTTTCCCTTTAAGAGCTATTTACATTCCCCCATGAGACTGCTTACCACAAAATTCTTTCTTCCTGTGATATCTTCCCTTTCTCAAAACTTCCTTGTCTTATTACTGTTTTATACTTTTATCCTCAAAGCAAGTCCCAATGCAACTCATGTATAGACATATGATGTGTACTGTGATACAATATTCAAAGTTAGAAGTTTTCATTTCTTTTTTCCTTCTTTTATCGTCCAGTCTTGTTCACAATGATTTCTCAATTGACATGGCTGCAAATTCTGCTATCCACTGTGATAAACAGCTGAAGTCCATGCTGCACAGTGTTTAAAGAAAAAAATTGTATTTCATATCATCAGTAAATTATTTTTCTAAAGTTAATTTTTTAAATAAAAATTCAAATTGAAACTTCTTCAGGTAAATAAAGTTGCTGAACCTTATTCTATGCATTTTTGCCTTCAGGAATGTGCTCCAGAATGGCTTGTGTGGAAACCACTTTTTTTTTTCTCTTTTCTTTTTTATGTACACTTTTCAAAATTAAATACTTTACTTCTCAATTGATACCAGACAAGATACTTCAGCTAAGAATATAGTGGTTTGACGAAGTTATGAGAAATGAAAAATAAGGTTAAAGATGAAAATGTTAACTGACATATAAACAACAGCTCACTGCCATAATGTTGCATTAGAGCAACAGAGTTGTGTATTTCTACTGAGAAAAGTACTGCACTTTCTGCCACAACTGTTTTTCAGCAATTAAACATTATGAATTCAAAAGCAATCTCTCCTTGCCTGTAAAGCTGTGCTGCAGTCCCATTTCAATATAAACAAAAAAACCCCCAATACTGTGGTTGGCCTATTCATTAAGGCTTAACAGCAATAAAGGTAACAAAATCAGTGGAAATTATTGGTACCATTTAAACATTTCACTCCTCTTTAGAATTTTTTTCAAGATAGTTGAGTACTGCACCAAAAAAAAAGATAAACTCTTAAGGAGTACTGCTTCATTGAACACACTGCTGTAATAAAGACTTCTAAAGAGGTTAAGCAGCCTGTCTTCAGTTGAAGGCATAAGAATGTGAAACTCTACATATATGGAATATCACTGTCAGAGAGGCTAGGGTTACATTAGCTAGAGTTTCTTACTTCACAATTAATTTAAAAACACTCTCATTCATTGTCTTCATGTCCAAGGGATAGTATAAAATTATATTAAATTAAAATTTTAATATAAAAAAAATTAAATTCCTTGAGTTTCATCTGAGGTCATTAATGGGAAAGTATACCTTCAGCTTCAGTGATTAAAGGACTACTAAATACTGCTTATCCTCTATAGCACAGATATTGCTGACTCAAAAGCAAAAACTCTATAGCAAGTGCATAAAGAAAATATCTCATTTCAGAAAAAAAAAAAATGTTGGTTGTGCAATTCCATATAACGTTCATGTTAGCAATTCAGTGGTTCTAAGGGGTGTTTATGAGAAGCTCTGAAGCAAAGTACTACTTTTAATTTAAATCTTGCTTTGGTCCCAAATGCACATTACCACATTTCTATATGGCTGTCATGAGAAAAGGTTGAGTAAATGAAAATTTAACTGGTAAATAAAAGCAACAAAATATGGTTCTTAATTACTCAAGGAATCATCATCTATCCATGCATATACATTTTACAGTATATTCATAAAAATGTTTACTAGTTTTTGAAAGACAGCACTTGCATAAGTCTGTGGAATGTTTAAGGGAAAATTGCAGATCATCCAGTATTTACTACTACACTTTGGGGCAGTTGGACCCTTTAGAAAAGAAGGTGAAAATATGTTTTGCCTAAAGACATACAAGTGTCTGTCCACTAACAGAAGTTTTTAAAGTGCAGTGAGAAATGAGAGCTTCCTAGAAGTGTAATTCATAGAGCAACAGATATGGATTGCTTCAAAGGAGCAAGGAGCAGGTATGCCATGAGGCCTCCAAAGGGGTGAAAGGACAGAATTCCTGCAAAGGTACCGAATGTGCTCTGCTGCTACCTAGAAAGATACATATCTAATAGTTTTGAAACAAATCCAGGACATGGGATATTTCCTGCAAAAACAACATGAGCAGAGATTTGTTCATGATACCCGTTTTTTTTTCGTCTTCTTCAAGTGACTTTGTGCTTTCTCTGTTTTAGAAAATCCAATGGTCTATTGATGAATAACCCCGACTTTTAAAACCTCTTCATGTTTTGATATGTACACTGTAAGGGATGAGTTTAGAGAACTCAGATTGAAATGCTGTCACAAAACCACTCAACATGAAGCTCAAATTATTTTTCTGAAAATCTTCCCTCAAAAGTATCATTTGTTGTATATACAAACACATGATTATCAGCGGCCATATAGGTCTCTAGCTCTCCACTTTCTCCTTCCCCCACAGTGATGAATGATATAGAAAGAAAGCCAAGAGAATATTTCATCTACATGTAACAAACGAAAAACACTTCCAACATCACTATAAAAAACTCGGTAAACTCTAGTACATGGGGCAAAATCTTTGAAAAGCCAAGGTACCCTAGGAAAATGCTAGAGATCAAAGGCAGCTGGTGAGTCCTAGGTTAATTGCTAAGTGACAGTTCTGCCCCTACATATCTGATAATAGAAGAATGGAAGAAGAACAAAGTTCCAAAGTGATCTGTGGGGGCGGGGGGATGGAAATCCTTCTTGAACTCAAAGTTATTATTTGCAGATTTGAAGGGAAAACTTTCCATACCTGCTGCCAATTACTCTGACACCAACTAAGGGACACTTGGTTAAAAGACATATTCCATTATTTGATTGTATAGGATACGGAGTAACATGATTTAGCCTGGCAGTTAAAATCTCTGCTTCCACCCTTCCCAGATACTCAATCTGCCACAGCCCACGGCTCCTAAAATGGCCAAGAATCAGGACGAGAAGAGACTTCCAGCCTTCTTTCCTGTGCTACTTCAGGGCCTAAGAAGACCAAAGCTCCTACAAAACACTGTGTTAGCAAAGACTTCTCCGGTAGGAAGCATACCTGGTTCCTGCACATGGAAGAGGCTCAGGGAAGCACTTGGTAGGGCTCACAGCAGTCCCAGTAATGGCCTATGACACACAGGTCCACTGCCTGCCCAGAAAACACCACAGCAAGGACAGCAACCTGCCACTATTCTCCTTCCCCAGTGCTTCTCCTTGCCATTACATCTCCATGTCTCATTTGCTTCAAGGCTGGATTCACAACACGTGAGAGATGACCCCAGTACAGACTTATGCTCAACAAGCCTTAAGGAAGCTCACAACTACTTGCTGAACCGTCCGGTGTAAAGTGTTCCTCCAAGCAGTCCTTCCAGGTCATTATTTGTAAAAGAGAGACAGCAGCATAGGTGAGAAGTTGATGTATTTGAACCATAGATGTCTGCAGGGGGAAAGAGGGACAGACAGCCATGCACTGAAGTGTGTCTCCAACTGTACTAAAGACTATTTCCTTTGGGGAAATACCCAAAGGGGAGATTTCAACATCCACAACCTTTCCAGGTCTGCCTCAATTTGAATTATGAGTTCCCTGAAGATGAGAGATGGGAAGCAGAGGCTGAGCCACGTGGGACCACAATCAATATTGGCAAGACAAATGATTTCATCTAACCTGGGAAGTAATGGCTTGATGTTACCTCTCTACCATGCACTTTTTTAAAGCCAATTTTTTTAAAAATAGTTGTTTAATTTCAAGTGCCAATTATTTCTTTGAATTCATAAAGATAAGAATTGTTATCAAAAGATGGGCATTTTATCCCAGCTCTCAGTTTTTATCATTTTTCATCAAAAAAAAAAAATCAAAACCATAGTGAATTTTAAGTAAAAAATAACTGCCAAATTGTGGAAAAAGCTACCACTGAGAACAAAATTATTAGGCAAAGAGTGTTCATGAGTTCACATTGACACAAATTCAGAAGATAATGCATGCATCATTTGGCACCTGGCAGTAAGAAGCTAACAGGGGCAGACAGATAGCAAAGATCAGTTTATGGATAATCTCATTACAAGGTGTCCTTCAAAAGGGAAATGGAAATTTACATCTGTATTAATCTAATCAAGACAGGTAGTACAGAATTAAAAATCTGGCTTAGACCAAGAAGTGAGTCTATGTAAATACATATTTAAACAAAATATTTGCAAATTTGGTACTCTCCTTAGTAAGTTCCTTTTTCTTCTTAAAAAGCCAGAGACAGACCCTAAACAAGACCTGAAATGCATTCAGGAGACATAGCAACAGGAACACACTGGTTTGACCATCCCAGGGATATTCAAAATTCTCAAGAGCCATTGTAATCATCGTGGAGGAGAAGGGGAAGATGGAGGAAGGTGTTTTTCCCGTGGATGGGCTCTCGGAGGAGAAAAGGTAACGGTGTAATCAACAGTGATTCCCGACAGGTGGCTCCCGAAGCGCAGGGATGAAGGCAGTGTCGAGTGCACACACCAGTTACTCTCCCACCACCTGCAGTTTTACCAGATCATGACCCGGTGTTACAGAGCACAACAAGATGATAACCTTAACCCAGCCCCGAGACGTGATAAGCACCATAGAAGGGAACATGTACAGCATACAAGGGGCTACACAACACAACCCTCAGCACAAGCACAGCTCTGAGGCCAAATAGATCAACATTGCGAACAGTGATTGCTAAACTAATATAATCTCTGCTTATAACAAATTTGGTTTAACATAGAATCATAGAATCATAGAATCATACAGGTTGGAAGGGACCTCTGAGATCATCAAGTCCAACCCTTGAACATTCTCTGGTCAGATCTGTCATTGTCTCAATCCTTCTTGCCTCATGTTGGGTGCTAAAAAGGACCATTGTGGTTTAAACCAGCAGGCAGAAATACACTATGCAGCCACTCGCTCTCTCCATCCTCATAGACTCCCTCCCACCCCTTTGCTCAGGGCAATGGGAGAGGGAATAGGGGGGAAAAAGGTAAAATTTGTGGCTTCAGATAAAGACAATTTAAAAGGACAGAAAAGCAAGAGAGAAAATAATAATGATACTACAAAGAGTTAGAATATAAAAAACAAGCAATGCACTCTGCGATTGCTCACCACTCACCGAGGCCCGGACAGTCCCGAGTAGCAGTCCCCCACGCAGCTTTCCTGCTGGTTTCCATATGGTATGGAATAATCCTTTGGCTGGTTTGGGTCAGCTGTCCTGGCTGTTTCTACTATTCTTGTGTCCCCAGCCTCCTCGCTGATGAGGTGGTGTGAGAAGCTGAAAAGTCCTTGACTTAGTGTAAACACTGCTTAGCAACAATTAAAACAGAAGTGTCTTATCAATATTATTTTCATCCTGAATTCAAAATAGAGCACTTTATCAGCTACTGGGAAGAAATTTAACTCTATACCAGACACCACTGTAAGGAAGGACTTCCATTGATCCATGATTATTCAAAACAAAAGCGATAATAAAAATCTGTACAACAATGTTCAGTCTCCTGAAGTGTTTACATTTGTGTGGGACATATACAACATATATATAACTGCAATCTTAATTCCAAACAAGATTGCTACTTGACAATTAAGCCTAATATCCTTTCAAGGATAGAGTCTATCTCAAGAAAATTAAAATTTGATGGGGAAATCAAATGTATCCTTTACTCTAGGTGGTTTCAAAACCTTAGCTGATGGTGCATATGTTTCCTGTCTCTTTCCTCAGGAAACCACAATACCAACACTGGATAGAAGCCCTTAGATGCAACTACTGCTGTTAACTCATACATACTGAGTAGCTTTCATCTGTAAGTATCACAAAATGCTTTACATATTTTTTACATAGATCCTTTCAGTCATCAACAAAGTGCTGCCCCTTTTGAAGTAGAATATGATGGTTTTTCCCTGCTAGTATTATAGACAGTATTTAAGAAAGGATCTTTGTGGACAAAGACTAATTACAAAAAGGCTTAGCTTTTAGAAATCTAAGTGGAACGAATGTTTCATTAATAGCACTTGGGGCAATTATTTTAGCCAGCCCAAGGAGGAATTAAAATAATTTCTGTTAACACCCAAGTTTGTCTTAATGGATTCATTTGATCTTGGTCACATTCAACCTAGGATTGCTGTCCAAGAGGGTATGTCCATGATAGATGACGAAATCTAATGAAGGGTAATGCCGTAATATTCTCTACAAAAATCATACAGTCATCATGCTCTCTAACTAACCAAAGTCAGTTCTACAGAAAACTAGTTGTGGGATTTTTTTTAAAAAATGATGTTGTTTTTCACAGATTGAAAAATATTGATTTATCAGAAATAGGGCAACAGTGAATAATTCCTCAATTTAGGGTTCAAATCATTCCCCTAAATCAAAATAAAACTAGATCAGACTCTCTGCTTTTAGAATGCTATATTGAATACTAAAAATTAAAAATAACCAAATCAAAACAAAAAGAATCTACCGCAAACCACAAAACTAAAAAGACATAAAAGACACTAGAAAGTAAACATCCTTGTCTAGTCAATATCTACAAGACTGAGTCTTTTTCATGAGAAGAGGAATACCTACAGCTCAGACTAAAGGTTAAATTTGGAAAAACAGAAAACCAAGCCAGCAGATCACATTCATACTGAAGACTGAGACTTGTCTTGTGAAGGTCATTAAGTCTTCTGGGCTGTCACACTCATTTTTGCAGTCCTTGCCAGGTTTTGGGTTAGCTTACTCCACAGTGGGAAAATCCTTGAAACTTCAGTAAAGTTATATAAAACAGTAAAAAATGTTTCTTTTACAACACTAGTTCCAAACATTTTCTTTAAAACTCACCAGGAATTAGTAAACCTTAAAATGGATTAGGGAAATCATATTTTATGCTATCTGTTATCAAGACATTTTTGACAACATTAATATAATAGTAGTTTGATATATATTCTCCACTAAAAGGCAGAAACCCTAAATATCAATACACTTCTCACTTACAAATTATATGAATTTATTTTTCATCAGAGAAAGAGTCACCGGGGATTGAAAAATTAAATTTAATTCTACTTTCCTCATAAAAAATGAAAAAAAAATGCTTTAGCATGTCCCTTGGTTACTTTAAAAGGGTATAATTTATTAGCTCTGAGAGGGAATACTTACTGAAATTAACCTTTAAGTCATCAAAGATCAAAATGTTAAAAAAACCTGAAACACATAAAATGCCTCAAAATTTCAGCTTTGGGTTTAGATTGTTAACTACAGCTCTGAGCAAATGCCTAAAACTATGTTGATCCACTGCTTTCTCATCAGATATACTTATTTATTCAAAAAAAGCTCTGAAGACATGACAGACAGAAATGTGTTCAGAGAGCTATTTTTATCAAAATCACAGTTCCTGTGATTTTCAAAAGTACAAAATTCTGGACCATTTAGTTGAAGCTCAGTTTTAGCTTATGAAGATATTGGTACAGAAGTTGATTAATATGAAAGGCTTTATCAAAATGGTAGTTCAGTGCAGTTCTAGTGTTGGAAGAAAATTAGGTTGCATTTGATGACTTGACAGAGCTGACTAAGGCAGACAAAAAAAATTTAATGTTATATTTAATTTGGTAAAGCTATTGATTTTTTAGTATGTGAAATAGAATGGTTTATTACATTTTTCTTTTTCAAATGGTCTACACAACAATAATTTAATCACTACTAATCTGTTTAAATCCAGTCATTCTCAAATATACTTTCTTTTTAAAGACTGACATTTACTTTAAAGAAACATACCTTTACTATCACAACATAGTTGCCTGCTTGTGATCATGATCTTTCTGAAACAGTGGGAATGATGCTACACTAAATCACTACATACACTAAAATAGACAATAACACAGAATTCACAATAAAAACCCCCTCATTATTAAAACAAAATCATTGCTATTCCAATGTATGTGAGAGGCTTGGTTTTGTCATTTAAATTTTTCCGTGGCAGACTTTCAAACTGAAAGATCAGAACTAGCCCTAGTCAGCAGTACTTGAGAGATTCCTTTTGTAAAATCTCTCCCTTTCCTTTTCTCTCATCCTTCCAGAAATAATCTCATTACATCCATGTTCAAGCTCATTCCTCAGAAAAGATTCTATAATGTTTCTGAGACAAGTCTGAAAAACCTCTAGGGATAGAAATTCTACCACTTCTCCGGGTGACTCATGGAAGAAATGTCCAATCTAAGCTACTCAACTTGCAACTTGTGGGTTGTGTCACTTATATTACCTGCCACAATCAAGAAGAGTTTCTTTGCAAGTCCCTTCAAGCAGCTGTAGGCTGCTGTGAGCTTACTTGCCATTTAACCTCCTGTATTCCAAACTAAAAAATCCCAGCTCTGTTAACCACTCCTCACAACTTGTGTGATCTGGACCCTGACTTTTCAGTCTTCTGCTGGACCCTGTGCAGCTTACTGACATCCTCTTGAAATGGGTTATCAAGCCCCAAGCCACTCTACAGTAGATGAGCAGTTCAGAAAGTGCTAAAGAAAACCTTTTAAGTGTGCCTGACACCACATGCTCAGCTGTTGTTTTACTCAAGGAATGCAGCTTTGGGAGTTGAGTAGAATCAACTATCAATCTAATGACAGAGGCAAAATCAATCATGACAGAGGCAAAAGGAATATATATACAAAATGCTATGTACAGGAAAAACACAGAGAAGATAATAAAAAAGGGGTAAAAGACAGTTACAGTCCCTGTAAGAACAGGAACAAAGGAAGAACAGATAGCCAGGGATTGCTCCAGTGTACCACTGATTAAGCCCCAACAAGTTCCTCTCTCTTTGTTAGAGTGAAAGTGCTGCTTTTTTGAGGTACCATTTGCTACATTACATTACTGTAGTCTCAGCAATCTTATTCTTTTTTCCTGTATAATTTGGTTTAGTAAATGAGATTTTTAAAAAAGCATCACATGTGTCTCCTTGTTTTCTGCTACAACCTTTTTATACAACGAGGTAATTGATACTGCAGTACTGAGTCAGAGCAAACTCAGTGCTGCACCAGTAACCCTTGTTTAGTATTCGCTGTGAAAACATCCAGTCTGTGAGTGCAGCTGCTGGGCTTGCAGATACCACTGCTTCTTGCTTTCGTGCTGATACCTGAGAACTAAAAAAATCACCAAAGGCCCATTACTGAGTTTCATTTTTCTCTAGTAATAGGCTAGGTGTCATTATGATTCTGATATTTAACTTTCCCAACAGCCAGTGGGAGGCTTCCCAAAGTCCTGCGTTATGTTGAGAAATGCCTCAAGCTGTTGACATCAAACTTTCCTTGGGAATTGTAGTCTAGCTAAAGACAGACACAGAATGTAAACTGGAGAGAGAAAGAAAACTTAATTTCCCAGAAAGTTAAATAAAATGAGTAACAAAACCATATCCTAAAACATTTAGTTGCAAATACATCATAGTGCATGACAGACATTTCTACAATAGTCCTTTATAACAAAATAATAGTTCATTATAAGAAAACATTAGCAGAAATCACTGCTTCTGCATATGAAAGGCACATTAGGATGTTTTTAGTTGTTAATGTCTACATTAGCTATGTAGTCGTGGGAAAGAGACACTGTAACATAAAAATCACCTTTCTTGGCTTTTAAACTGCATTTTTTCTCCTATTTTTTTTTCTACCTTAACACCTTCAGATTCTTCTCTTTTCTTATGCTATGTCAGAGAATTGTGTAATTGTGTTCTGTGCAGCTCATACCTGATTCAAATGTTGAGAGGATGTGATTTTCTTTCATTCAAGACTGAGAAACACCTTTTCATACAAGTACATATAAATAATTCAAATATTGATTCAAAGAATATTTCTGTGGGAGTTTACATATAATACTGTTACACATACCTATGCTTTATTGTTCTACCAACTGTCTGGGGAGGAAAGGGCAGCAAAAGGAAGGAAAAGAATGGCAGGAAAACCAGAGTAACTGCAAAGAATTTGTCTTTCTAATCAACTCCTAATGCTGAGTCAGTTTTCTGAGACTATGGCTTGTTTGTTTCTTTTCAATGCAAGGTCTAAAAGAGTATTATATTGACCATTCTTTATCAAAGGCTTGTTTACATATTACGAATACAAAAAGAACACCTAGATGCTACTTGGTTTGGCCGTCACTAACCTTTCCCCAGTTAGGAAACTAGCATGGAAAAGCTGTGCGAGTACACAGCTGCTTTAATTCTAAAGCCAGTGACACATTCATAGGCTGTACAACAGGTGCAGCTAAGCTGTGCTTCCCATATTGAAATCTTGTCACCTTTTAGACTGGCTTACTAATCTTGAAATTGCGTTTCAACTTGAAACGTGAGGTAGCCCTATCATGCTCATGCGGAAGGATACAGACCCTCTGAGGAGAAGGAGGAAGAGTTGCCCTTTGTAGCAGAGAGCAGTTGGAAGAGACAGATCTCTGACTGGGGACAGATGATGAGGGCTTTCACTGTAATATCAGCAGCAAAGGCAAAACTAGGAAGTGCTAGGAATGCCTCAGTGCCGAATTAACTAGAAGCACAAGTCAGCCACTGGGATTAGTCGGCAGAGGCAAAATGCCTGTGAAGGCGAAATGGCTGACCTAATGACCCTTCTCTGATGAGGTGACTAGCTCAGTGGACAAGAGGAAATTTGTAGAAATTATTTCCTGTCAGAGTAATTTTGCCTATTTTGATCAGTTTACCCCTTGCCCTCAAACCTAAATATTCATCTATGAGCATATTCATACTGGACACTGACAGACATGATAGACTGTGCATTTAGTTCTTTCATATCTTCAGTGTGGCTTTTAACTTGTATTTATATTTGCTGTAAGCACATGAAACATGCTTCACGAGATCTGAGAACTGGGATGCCGTGATAAAGTTGACAACAGAAAAATAATCAAGAAAGCAGATATTTTTTCAACAAGCACTAGAGTACTATGAGCTTGCCAATAAAATCCAAAGTCAGAGAAACACTGACCCATCATACGGAATTACTGACATTGAAATATCAATAAAGCAGAAGAAATGTTTTAAGAAATACACCATGTTTTTTAATTAATATCTAATATCTGTCTATCACGCTTTTATCTCTAAAATACAAGCTGCATTATTTTTGACAATTAAGAGAAAGTCTTCTGTGTTCAGACATTACTGTTCTTTGTTTTGTACCATAGAAGCTGGCTTATACTCTGCCACATCACAGATGTTGTGCTCATATAATGATCCCACATGCCACATTATGCAGATGACTTTGTTACACTTAACACCCTGACTGAACCATACTCATCTCAGAAAACCTCTGAAGAAACCGTTTTTTTCATTTGGAAACTTCTGAAAGTGAGTTACATTATAATCAATGGAGTGAAAAATATGGAGGAAGCACAGAAAATTGAAAAGCTTTAAGAGTCTGGTGCTTTTCAGACAGTAGAAAATAATCTAGCTCTTGTGACCTTTATCTTAAAAGTTATAAGGAGATCAGCGGTGTGGAAAAACAAGGAGTGTAACCAGAGATGAGTTTAGGTGACAGACAAGAGAAAGAAACAATAATTGGAATAAGTAATGGACTTAGAAACAGAGAAAGGATTCTGCAGAATGGCAAAATTATTGAAGCAAAAACACAATGGTATTTGTGTTTGGCTTTATGAATGGGCATCCGAATATTTCCACTTGTTTCCCCAAGAATAGATCAGTCACCCTTAGAATTAAGTGTCAGTTTCGGGAAAGAAGATGTGGTATACTGGAGGAGAGTAAGGAATTTTTATTTTTAGCAAATATCAAATTTCAATTTAAAATTGAAGTTGAAAATTGAAACAGAACCTTCAAATATCAAATATCTAATTTCTTGGCTTTCACAAAGAAGTAGAATATTGTGAAGGGAATACAGTGACATTTTAGCTTCCATTAATTTAATTTTTCAATAATTTATATAATTCATATAAATTATAATAAATCATTTATATACTCTAATTTCTACTTTGTTAACCATTACAAGCCAACTGAAGATACATCTCTTCATAGCCTAATGGTAGTTCAGGCCTTCAGAGGCTTTTCAAGTAGGAGATCCCTGCTTTCATCGTATGGCAGAGAAATCTGCAGATAGAAGTAGCTGAAACAAAAATTTTCATGGTCTTCACCACAGGCTGTGGGGGAATCTGCTCTGCTTTGGCACCTGGAGCACCACCTCCCTCTCCTTCTTCACTGACCTTGGTGTCTGTATAGTCATTCACATATTCTCACCCCTCTCCACCAGCTGCTGTTGTGCAGCCGTTGTTTCCCTCCTTCTCAAACATGTTATCCCAGAGTGCTATCACCATGTCTGATTGGATTGGTCTTGGCCAGTGACAGGCGCATTTTGGAGCTGGGTGGCATTGGCTCTGTTGGAGATAGAGGAAGGTTCTGGCAGCTCCTCACAGAACCCACCTTTGTAGCACCCCAGCTCCCAAAACCTTTCCATGCAAGTCCAATATGTTCCACCCTTTGTCTCTGGAAATCACATATTTAAGATTGTTATTAAAACACATATTCGTGACACAGTCTGAGCAATCTTCACAAGTTTCATTTACATCAATCAAAAACAAAAGTTCCCCACACTAAAATCAAAATGTCATCATTTCAGCACTGATAAAAGTGGTCAATTTACACAAAATCCACCTCTTAGTCCTTCATCACAATTACAACAAACAAAATTCCCCCCACTCATTCTTCTCTTCTTTCTCTAGTTGTGCTGAGTCCATGTTTTGTCTGTTACCTCTCCCTTATCTCAACTCCGAACACTTTCATTGTATTTTCTCTCCCTTTGTGCAGCTGATGAGGGAAGGGATAGAGTAGCTTTGGAGGCACCTGCTGTCCAGTCAGGGTCAACCCACCACAACAACTGAGGCATTTGGCACGCAACAGCAAGTGGTAGCCATTTCATGCACACCAATCAATATGGGGGATATACAGATATAGATATTATATTCATCTTATCATAGTATGTGACCAACAGCTTCACCCAGACCTGCAATCTGCATGGGTTTTTTGTACCTCCATAACAAGATGGTAATCTCCTAGCCATGCTGACAAAAATTTTGCTGCATAAAATACATTTCTGGCTGAGAAACTATGTAATAAGTTCTCAGTTCTCAAAAATTAAAGAAGAATATTCAGTTAAACTGAAGTTAAAATAAGTTCGAGTTAAACAAAATGTGTGTAGTTTCAAGCTTCAAAGCATTAAGCCTTTTTACAAATAATATACACAAGTGCAAGCCTTTTTATGAAATCTGGCACAGCTCTTCAATGCACAAAACTAAGGCTGGTTTTTCTCTAGACCTGAAATACACATTCTGCATGAAAATCACCTTGATGCTCAAAAGACACACAGTTGAATAGCTCAGGCCTGTCTGAAGTGTCTAAACTTTTAATCACTTTGGAAAATTCATCTCTTATGTATTATTTTCATTAGCACATTATATTACAGCAAGTCCCAGAGAACTCAAAACGATAAACACCATTAAGTGACTCAGATAGGCACAGTCTGAAGATGACCAGACCATTTCTGAAGACCAGCCCTTAAAATTAGGCAGTTCCTTGCTTTTTAGGCAACAGTAGCCTAGACTGTTCATGGCAAAGCTCAGCTGGTAATAAAACAAGAGTTCACAATAAAATAAGAGCTTATTTCAATTATACTTTTAATTTCAGTTTGCTGTCAGTTCTGCTGCAGGTTTCTTTTTTCATCACTGAAGCTACCGAAGTGCAAAAGCACAAAAGTACAGTTGAGTTTAGACTGAATTGTGGATTTCAGTGGAAACTTGAACACCAAGGCAGACATAACATTCTTCTCAAAATAGGGGACTAAATCCAACAGGCTTTTTCAGTCACATTTCCTGAAAATGTAGGTGATTTCAGAAGTAGAATGTAAAGTTGTTATGCTGATTTACTCTGCAGTATCCTAGTCATGGGGTCAGTTATATTTGGATCCAAAAAGTTAAATGTGGAAAACAAAGGAGAAATTAGGTAATGTTTGAAAGCAAAAAGCTAAAGGTATCAGAAGAGAGTGATAGTTTTATAAGCTGTTATGTCCATGACCCAACAGGCCATCATCTTATTTAAGCGCATAAACATCAGTTCACAGCAGTCTTACAAGTCATCGCTTGTAATTATTTTAAGCAATTGTCTTCCTTTATAGCTTTCATAAACGATTAAAAAGCAATATGTTGGTTTTAAGGGCAGATATACACCTCATCTAAACTTTGCACTTACTTTGAAAGAACAGTTTTAAAGTGCAGAGGGTATCAGTGAAGGAGATGTCATTTCATTCCTAAAATTAGAACTCCAAAACCTAAAGTTTGCACTGCATTTAGTATGAATATCCAAGTACTCAAAATTTGAAAAACATGTGAGGCAACCTAGCATTGCCTCAGTCCTACATACACAATTTCACAAAGTAAGTGTGATATGGAAAATCTCCTTGGAGTTTTTCAAGATTCATCTGGACAAAGCCATGGCTGACCAGATCTTGTGCTGGCAGCAGCCTTGCTGCAAGTCAGAAATTGAATGAGGCATTGCCAGTGGTCCTTTCCAGCAATATAACATCTGTGATTCAATTAAATACGACTGATCACTGTAAACCACTGGCACTATCCAGGAAAAATAAAATGAGCAGCAGCGATGACTGCAAGGAGCCCAGGGTTGGGAATGACCTTCAAAATGCTTCAAGTATCTTTGTCTCTTTTTCTAATTGTCTCACTGTGGCTCAGACTTCCTGTCTTATGAAATCAGAGAGGAAAATACCTGCAATAAGTGAGTGCTTTACATAACTTCATTACAAAATCCAACAGAAACAAGGTAATTTTCCCACAAAGAACAGAACTGCCTATAAGTCATTGCATAGTTGTTCATGCTTTGGTTAAAGGAATGTAGTTTTGATGGTTCTGAATAGCAAAGTCTTTAGTCTTTAACTTCTTGTGTTCCAGCCTGTTATTGCAGGATAAAAACCATGATAAATATAAATTGAACTGAATTGAATTTTCAATAGTGTCTTCTGAACAAATCTGTGAGTTTTGTAACAGGTATTGATCAAATTCAGCCAAACAACAACGCTAATTCCTTTTGGAAAACCTGATAACACACAGTATATACACGGGTGATTTTCATACAAATAGAGTGATGTTTAAAAATGTGTTCAACCCTTCTCTTCTGATGGAGACTAGTACTTATTGACCTAAAAAGTACCTAAGCTGCTGTTGAGAAGAAGAACTACAGCCATTCAGGAATGCTTAATACTCCAGGCAACTACAAAGCATAACTGCTGACATCATTGTTACTTTTAGAACAGCCTTGAATAAAAAGGCATATCTGTTAGTGCTTTCGGTATCTGATCTACCCAACAAAACTCAAATGCTCTGGTTTGTGATGTCCTCTCCCTGTCACCAATGACCTTTAAAGGTGAAATTTAAATCGAGTGTTTTTCAATAAAATTATCAATATTATCTTACATTATACTAAAAGATCAAGAACTGCTACTTCTCCTATTTGTAGAAATGTACCTTGTCACTCAGAAACATTACAAGAGCTGATCCAGAAAATTAAAAATGCTTAAAGTGAGATCCAAAGCCTGCTGAAGGCAACAAAAGTATATGGAAATATTTTACTTCTGAGTCTAATTTGCATTAAATTGACCTTTTCATTTTCTGACAAATTTTGTATCTGTAAACATAAACCACACAATTTAGCTAGTCACAGGTGAAGTTCTATGTAACCACTAGGTACTAGTGATAATTACACCTGAAACTAGTTCTACAGTGACTTTTCATAAATACTTTTGAAAGGTAACATCACAAAAGACAAATAGAAAAATTTAAAGACGTGATCAGGTCTGGGGTCCTGAGGTTTTCTCCCCCTTTTATCCAATGATGTCTCTGTTCAGTGAATTCATCAAGGCATGAGTACTAGAGGCTCCGATGGTAATCTCTGCTAACATTTCTTCTTACAATATGAAAAAATTCCCAATAATCCAAGTTTGTGTGTAAAGCCCAATACATTTTTCTACACACCTTACCATCACAACAGTGTTCACACTTTCTTCCTTTGTACATAATTTTACCATATCTTAGATTTGAAAGTGTTAAGAGCAAATATAGTTCTGTATTTTCCACGACGTGAGTGTTTTATGCTTTAAAGGATGAAGTGTCTCAAAAATTTTCTTGGCATTCCTTCTGAATTCAAAATATTCTTCTAAAATTTATCCTCTTATTTATTGTGTTTTGCAAAATTTAAAGTACTTGTAAGAATAAGAAGAGATATTACTACTGTCTGTAAATACATCATCAGAAGCATGAACTCTGAAATGAGAAAAATACTTAAGTTAAAGGACATTTTTGGCACAGGAGCAAATGGTTTTCTGCTAATGAATAAATGTGTGCTTGAATCTAGAGGTTTATTTTTACTTGAATGAGTTCTGGAACATCCTTTTTGAGTGACACAAGAGAGAAAACACATGACTGGTGTTAAAAAATAGAGTTTCTATCAGTGTATGAAAAAGATCAGGTAGTTTGTCTGTCTGCAACAGCAGGAAAATGGCCTCAGTAAGCCAAATGGCCCCTTCCTGGTGTATATTCCTACTTATTTTGACAATAGCTCTAGGCAAGAAAACTTAAACCACTGAAGAATTAGCAATGCAAAACTTGAAAAGCTCTTCATAATGGGTGACAGCTGTATCACTTTTTAACCAAGTGAAAACTGCTTTACTACACAGAATTTTATCTCATACATAGTAAATATTTTTATTTGCATTAAATCTACATAGAAAAAATGTGTATTAGAACCAAATACATATATCACAGAAGCAGAGAAGTATTTGAGAGGAAGAAAAGGTGGTATTTATTTAACTTAAAAATTCTGTGCTAAATGTCTTTTCTAAATGGAAGAAGAATTGTCTTGAGTTACCGTGTGTAGTTGCGTTATGGACAAGCCACTGCAAGCCATCTGGGGAAAACCTGGGGTGGAAATTCAACTAAAATTCTCTTCTGAGCCTTGTGTTTCAACAGCATACTGATTTTGCTTCATTGATCTGACTAATTGAATTTTGGATGAGCCCTTCTCTTCAGTAAGAATCTGATAATCTTTCTCTTTATCCAGGAATTTTAAGGGGGAAAATGCAGCCGATGCTTTATCTTCTACTCTGCCTTTAAAACTCTTTGACCTCTACTCCTTCTTATCAGGAAAGCTCTGCCTGGGAACTTGAAGAACACAGAACCTTTTTCTTTCAGTTGCAAACATCACCACTGGTTGCTTTAACTATTGAAGATATCTTTATTTTTTATATAGTGCTCTTTGATGTGAGAAACACTTTCAGATAGTGTACAGAAATTTTACTCATTGTTCATGTGATCCAACTTCTTGGAAGTATCTCTTAGGAAGAGGAGGCTGCAGTATTACCAAGATAGAAAACCTACACAATACTGTTTTTTATGTAGTTTCCTCACACAGGATGTTGAAAATTGGCAGTGCTGGGATCACTACTAAATACTGTAATCTTGCAAGTCATTCTCTTAATTCACTGCACCAGAGCTGCTGTTGAAGCCTTTTTATGCTATTGGATTCTATTCTGTTGTCTGTAATAAACAAATCAGAGAAGTTTCACATTTGATCCGTGAGGTATTTTAAGTCAATATAAGCCTCCAAGCAGAGGAGTAAATTCAACACTTGTAAACAGTCAATCAGACCAATATTCATTAGCAGAGGCCTGGGTAAGAACCAGTACATGAATTCTGGGATGTTCTTTTTTTCGTTATCTTTGCAACAAACAGAATGCCACTAGTGGGAAGAAAAAATAGGTGAGAAGCTGATTCAGACTGAGGAATCTAGCGAGAACATCTGTGAGGCTCTTTGAAAGCTAATGGTTACTGGAAATTGTTGACTTGATTGTCTAATATTTCCTGTCTTAAAACTAAGATATCTTTTGCTCATGGACTTTGAAATACTGATGCATTCTTAATACACTGCCTTTTTCTTTGCTTAAATCTCTGATTGCTTCCACCTATCATCCTCCACTGGAGCAGTTAATTAGCTGCTTCATTTACAAATGCTTACATTTGGTTTCGAACTTCACTTAAGGAAGAAATATTTTGTGGACAGGAATTTGATGTCACTAGAGAATCTCCTTATTTAATCTTTTCTTGATTTGTTTTTCAACTAAATTAGCTGAAAGTTAGTTGGCAGAGTCACACATAAGGACGTGAGGGTGTCATGAGATGTTTTCCTATGTAAGTCTAAGAGCTACTAGGAGTTCTACCATGCTAATTTTTACCAGAACAGCCTGAGCAGCGCAGACCAAGCATTCAACATGACCTAAGGTCCCACCACACTGCCAACGAAGAAATGCAGCCTACATGGCTGTAGCCTTTTCTACACCATGAGACAGTGTTCAACAAGACAACAGATTCCCAGAAGTACAATAATGTTGCTGCTTACATCTTCACCTGTCTTTACTCCTTCAAAGAATTTTAAGAATCTTCCCTAATGCTTCTGGGAATTCAGCACTGTACAGTATAGCATTTTTAGCATTCACAACTCCCTTATTCCATGTGTCTGGCATGTGTATTTTGAAAGTAACTAAATGCAGGTCAAGTCAATGACCATTTTTACACCAGCACAGAGTTAACTCATCTAGAGAAGTAACGCACCACCCACACAGGCAGTGAAGCGATAACCCAGCAGGCAACTTGCATGCTTGTCTAAACTGTGCTGTCTAGGCCTGAGGAAAGTGTCATTTTTGTCTCCCACAGATGCATTCCTCAGCCATCATTTCACTTACTGTGGTTAATTTACTGAGAAAAATGTGGTGTTTTATGTTGCTGTCAAAAGTAGCCCTTTTTAACTTTTTGAGAGCTGAGACACCAGGGCTCTTTCCCTGATGATTTGTAGTGTTACGGTTCATCAGTAATTGAGACTAGTTTTGTCCCTTTCCTCTGCCTTTTTAGCTGTTAAAAAGAAGGCAAGGACTAAGAGGCAAAGGAAAAATTCTACTCCAAAGCTGATTAATGGTATTTATATTTGTCTCACACATGGCCAAGAATCAGTTGTGCATATAGCACATTTAATGTCTGGGTGAGAAAATGTTTATTTACATTTATTCCATTTAGGTGATCCTTCATATCAGCAGTGTGACTCTACTGTGATTGAAATGCTAGGTTTTAATACAGCAGTATTCACATGCTGGGTGTGGGGAGGGGAGAATAGGGTTTATCAGATGGTCTAATTTGTATTTGTTTATTTAAGTATTCATAGTGGGCTGACAAGTTTATGAGTTCAATTCTGGGGAAGAAAAATATTAAAAGAGCTTGTGGCAACACTGATCCTGAAAAGATTTCATTTTCAAATTTTGCAGACAAAACTTGTATTCATCAATACCCCCATATGAGTGATCAACCTTTAAAGTCCATGGGAGTGGTTTCAAGCTTCACTCTATTATAACAACATGTCAGCCAGAGAGTTATTAGTGGGCAGATAAAAGTGATGCAGTTAGTTAGACTTGAAGATCTCAGGACTGAAAGGTATGAAATAAAAATCTTAAATGTTGCAGCTGGAGTTATCAAGGCTTGAATTTACCATCATTCAGAAGTACAATGTGAAAATGGAGAATGTGATAACATGATAAATGGGAATGATCATATCTGTGACAGTCTTTTGATCTTCAAACCACAGAGGGCTTGAATTTTGCTGATGAATCTTGCTAAAATTACTTCATGTCATTTAAACTCTACGTGGCATAAGATTGCAGAAGGCTTTAGATGATAGTGTTATGGAAAACAGGGGCTTGTGAGCCTTCTGATCACTTTTGCATCCAAGATGACAGGAAAAACAAACTGCAGCTGATGGGATTTGCACTGAAAAGTAGGCTTTTACTGTTTCTCATGATTTTGGGATTTCTTGGGCTTTCAAGAAGCTTTTGGAAATAAGGCTCATGTATCTTTCAGACACACTGCCTTTCAGAGATATATAATTTCTCCAGTTCAGTGAGGAAAACATGAATTCTCCAGTATTAAGTAAATTCTACTGATAGATTTTAAGGACTGTGTTGATTTGCTACAGTGATTTGACCTGTATCTTCTAATCTTTATTTGTTGAAGCATCACTTTAAACGGGTGGTTAGAAGAAGCAGAAGCACATGAAAACTGGCCCTTCTCCACAAAAAGCTAAAGCAGGGATTTGTCTATGTGACATCTGTGATCACCAGACTTGCTCAGCAGCTCTCTAAATCTGCTCTGCTTTACTTTCTGTTTCTCCAGGGCAGTCAAATACTGTTGGCCACCGAGGGCAGGGAGGGAAGATGGGCTGACCTGAATAACCTAAGAAGAGATGTCTGTAGCATCAGGATCCCAGCTCATGCAGCATCATCTGGACTCTTTGAATATCAAAGAGGACTGTCTGAAATGGTACCAAAAAAAGCAAAAAAGGGTTCCTCTGTTTCTCAAGCAAAAGACACTGTGCTGGGAGGACAGCTATTCGCTTTCTTCTGAGGATGGCCTCCTGCCAGAAAGAAAGAAGTATCCTGCATATAAGACACTTTCACCAAAGAGGAAGGAGTGGGACCTGGAATGGTGAAGTGGAGCCATAGCCTCAACCCGTAGGGTTAGGAGGACTTAGGGTAACTGCCACTAAATACAAGATGGTATATCTTTTCAAGGGTAAACTGAACAATCTAAAGAAAATCATTTCCAGCATATGGGAAATACAAGTCACAATGAGTAAACACGCATAACTGCTGTATGCTGGCAGAAAAGACTGAGTTTCAAGATTCTCTGAAATTAGAAGGTAAGGAAAAAGTATTTTTAAAAAATCCTGTATCTGAGTTGCACCCTGCCTTGTTCTTGACCTGTTTATTTCTAACGGGAATTTTGAGAGAGAGGAATTTTCAAAATTAAGAGCTTCTGTGAGTCAGACATTTACCAGAAGTACTGTCTCAGAGTTTTACTATCACTCTACAGCAAAGAAAAATGAAGTTACACTCTTCTAGTGAATGATAACATCTTTTCTTTGACTAAGACAGAGAGGGAGTAAAGAACAAACACAACATCACTGCTATTGTTTATTCCCAACAGCAGCAGTAACCAGTTCTTTGGATGAAAGCAAGAATAGTGATCCTTAAAGACCTGATTAAACAGAACCTTATTAACTAAAGATCTTCTGCAGAACATGGATTCTGGAAATAGCAATTTATGTGGGAAAAAAATTAGTATTTCATCTGTTTATCTTAGGACAGACTTTAATCAGTTTAACAGACTCTGCTGCCGTGGTAGTCACTTCTGTCGACAAAGGTAGATTTTTCTGGCAGAAAAATTGGAGTGTAGAATAATTGTCTGTACCTAATAGAGGAACCTATTCTTCTAACTAATTAGAATTCCCTGAAGTAAAAACCAGCATACCTGCAGAACTTATCTATGTACATTCATTAATCATAGGAGACAACTGCAGAGGACTTCCTTGAGGTAGTATTAAAAGATGTGCAGAAGTTCATCAAGAACAGACAGGTTTGTTATAACTGGAAATCCAGTTATGACAGTCACCTTAGCACTTTGCAAGGAATCTGTGACATTATGAATGTGTGCCCCTGTGCATGTCACATACCAAATGAGTGTAATTTCCTTCTAAAAGTACCACACGAGGATAGTGACTAAAAGGATTTTGTTTAATCTAGTACCATCTCTCTCTCACCCCAGTCACAACCACCTCTGTGCAACCCAAAACACAGATACATAGCACCAAACTGAATAGAGGAGTACACTGCATACTGAGGTTTGCTCATTTGGGAATACTTATAATACTCATTCTGGATACTTGTTCTGGAAGTCTTACATCAGAAAATGTTTCACTGAATCTGAAGGCTATACAGTTTGTAGAAGGTCCTTGGCTTATTTGAACTTGTCCAGTTTGACTGGCTAAAAACACTTAACCTTCAAATGCTGTGCATATTGAATATGTGTCTGTATAAACACAGATGTTCCACGAATAATAAATTGAATACTTACATATATATTGATTTTTTATTTGATTCTGGATTTTCTTGTCACATATAGACATATGGTAAATATATAAATGTTTATTGAGGATTTTCTAACTGATGGCATGTTTATCAGGTATGTTTTCTTCTACACCTAAAACAAACTTTTGCTGCAATTTTTCTGTAACCTTTTCAGATCACAAGTGCTGTAAGAATCCTTTTTGTCATGGTGTTCCAGAACTTTTAATATCACCAAGAGCCGGCAGAGGACACTGTTACTGACAATGCTTAAGAAGAAACTTATTTTGTCAATAGTTCCTTTTACTAGATTTCAAGCATCAGTAGAATAGTCTGTTTCCTCTCGTTTGTCTTGCTGGGAATTATTTTCTTAGCTATTGCCTAATAATTATTTATCCACAAACAGATGTTTTAAGACATAAATCTTCATAATGAAAAGAAAGTCACTTCATTTTTCTGTTCCCAGTGCCTTGGGGTAGGGCAGGGAAAGGCTCGTCCAAGCTTCAACAAGTTGCACTAAGCTATGGCAGCTGTTTCACAGATTTTTCATTCAACTTGCAGGTCAGAAAAAAGTCCATTCAAACAAAACACTGAAGATATAAAACTCCTTTCACTGAGAAAAACAAGCAGCTCTTGAGCCAATGATGAGAGAGAACAAGCTGAGATGAGGCAGGAGGACTCCTCAGGTAGGAAGAACTGCAGGATCAAGCATAGCTGAGTGAAAGAATTGTGCATGAGAGGATAGAAAGCTGGAATAACTACCCCAACTGTTGGCTGAAAGCCTCAAATCTCTGATCCAAATGCCTGAATCTTCTGAGAGTCCTTGATACAAAATCACAGCCAATACAATTACGTCATGTTTGAACCTGACTGCAAATTCCCATCTGCTTTATTAAGATATGCTAATTTGATCTTTAACATCTCTGAAGTTAACTACAAATGGAAGATTTTCTATCTTGACAATGCCAATCAACATTACCTACCAGGGCTGGCAAATGGGAACTGTATGGGCACAAATGCATTCAGAAACCCAACCCTGGACGCAAAGCCACTTGCAGTTTGACATTAATCCTAACAATAAGTAAGAGCAATAGAACACTTCAAGTAATATTATTTTACTATATCAGTGATTTGATAATGGAATGAAGGGAGTTAAAATACCAGAGACATGTTGGAGAGACTGCAGAATCCACACCTCTTGATCAATCAGGCAGCTAGACCTGGAAAATTGGAATGCGCCTTGTAATAACTCAGCTGACTGAAATGCACAAAATCAACAAGAATTTTAAATTGGTTGGGCTTTTTATTGCATTGGTCATTTATTAACAATTTTGGCTTTTTATATATGTTCTATTACATATTTTGTGAATGCATTCTATTTATACTTGTGTTATTTGAAGAATAGGTAACAGAAATAGTTGTATGCTAGTGCTCTTGCCACCTATAGAAGTACTCTGAAACAAATATAGTTTGGAGATGATTTCAGTAATGAACTTACAAACTTGTATCTAAGAGTGCAGAATACTTTCTCAACAGAGAAAGTAAAAGGTCATAAAAAGAATCCTTAAATTATAAAAATGGGCAAACTAGAAATTTGAAAAACTCATAAACCACTTTCCCTGCTATCTATTGCATTCTTGCTTTCAGTGTAACCATGAACTTTCTAGTCTGCAGAAAACTGCACCATTCTCTTTAGCCTTTGGGTTTTCACTGTCATATCTCAGGTGTGGGTTTTGTCTGCTCCCTGCTCCTCCCAGTAGAGTCTCCCTGTGAAATGCAGGCTCAGGTTCTTTGCCTCTACCTCCAGTCTGTGGGCTCCAAGAGCCCCCCAGAAACAGTCTCAACTACTTCCAAGAGAAAGGACAATCTGCCTTGCAGGGTCTGATTCACTTACCTGCTTTTTGAAGGAGCATAGCACACACACACACACACACACACAAACCCCAAACAAACAAACAAAACAAAACAAAACAAAATAAAACAAAGAAAAACCCCAACCAAATAGATGCTCTCCATTTCACCCTGCAATCCCTCGGATACAATTTGCATTGTGGTCCAATATAAATAATCCTTGCGGTTCCCTATTCTCCGTGCACACAGAGAGCTTTTTTTTCAAACAAATAAAATTGCCGTGTCTCCTGCCTTACAGTAAAACCATATAAGAAAAATTCTTAGAGATCAGAAATAATAACTATTTATTGAGAGAATTATTTGTCTGAAATGAACATTTTTTCCCCACTCTCTGCTGATGATAATTTACATAATAAACTGACTGAGTTGTATTGTCTTACTTTCATCATATGCATCTGATATACTCTTTTTTATTTCTCACTTGAACTGTAATCTTTTGAAAAGACAGCACACCCCGGAAAACAAAGAAAACAAACATAGCAAAGATTAAAATAAAAATGGAACTCATTTTGAATATATAAGTATTCTATTCTTGAATCAAATCAACTGCTAGTCTTTCAGGACATTATTGTCATGCGTGGTCTTTGAGATACCTGAAAGAAAGAAAATTTAGTAGGACCTAGAGGTAGAGCAGCTTGAAGGGTTTCAATCCATTTGCCTTGAAATTTGTTTTCAGCAAATAGGAGAGTAACTGCAGAAACTTTGCACAGCATTATCTTTACAAACTGAATTGTTTGGAACTGGAGACCAAGTTAGCCAGGGAGTGGGGAGGAAGAATCCACTCAAACAGCTGGGAAAATGTCTCAGATGCTTTTTCCCACCCCGTAATTTTTATTAAAGTAATTTCATCTTTAACAAAGGATCATTTCACCAAAATTAGTTTTGACAGGCTCTTAGTAATAGCACTTAGAGTTACACTGAAGTGCACCATTTCCAAGGAAAGTCTCTCTGATTCCAGGACATGTAAGTTATTGGTACAGCACCCTGCATCTCCCAGCAGAACCATCACCCTCCAGCCTGATGGCAACCTTTCTAGGCTTAGGAAAGAACCATGGAGGGGTGCACCTCATACGGGATTTCTGTTCTCCAGGCAGCCTTGGTTTTCACTGCTACCTATAATGTCACCCATTGCAAGCCTCAGTCAAGCACCATGTACAGCAGGATAAATGAGTGATGGAGTAGTGGGAGGGACTGGGGGAATGGTTCTGAGTACAGGATCCACACAGTAAGCTAGTGTTAACTGGAATAGCACATAGGATTGCCAGAGCTCAGGACAGGAAAGAAGGATGGATGGAGTTGGAAAAAGAGGATTCACAAAAGCAGCTTATCAGGGAGCAGCAGGAGGACTGTAATAACAAAGGAAATAATAAAAATAAAGAATTAAGAAACACAGGTTTAAATACAGAATAAAGCTGGAATGAACTATTCTGAGAAGGAAAATGGACTTTTCAGATAGGTTAGATGGGCATAGAAAGTTTATGTCAAAGCATAAAACCTAATAACCTTTCTTTTGGTTTATACTACTTCTGAAGCTTCCTTGAAAACCTCTTTCTCTGTCCCAAAGCCTACATGGTCATGAAATGAGAAATAGTGCAAGATGACTCCTCATGTTTGTTCAGTAGGTGTTCTTTTTGATGTTGGGACTGCTACAGATCCTGCCAATGCAAGTATGTGATTCCAAAGTTCAGGCTACTGCCTTTAATTCTTGTGCTTTGCTCAGTCTTCTGTCTCCTGCTACAGATGCCAGAAGATTTCTTAATCTAGATTTCTCCCTTAGATTTCTCTAGTGAACATTTCTCCTTCAGAGGACCTCAGATAGAATCAGAGGAACTCCAATGATATCCATGCATGATTTGACAAATTGCATCAGCTACTCTTTTGCTTTCCTTCTACCATTTCCTTCAGTGGAAAAAAAAATATCAAAACTGGAAAAAAAACTTTGAAAATTAGAATCTCATGTGAGTCAAATGGTTTTGCTAGACCATGACCTCCCTTAAGAGGTCAAGAAATAGAGAGTTAGTGGCAGCTTTCCTAATGATCGTCAAGTACAACAACATGAAGTCTTGGATATTGCATCATTAAGAGTTGCAAGTTTTAAATCCGACTTAAAAGTACCTCAGCCTTCATTCTACCGTAACTTAGTGTGGAGAATCCCCTTCAGGAACCACCAGGGCTCAGGTCCTGTCTTGTCAATGATTGCAGTTGAACTGAGTGCTACTAAATTTTGAAAATTGACACTTTATGACAGCCCAAACCATGGGTGGCTGTCAGCTCTCCATGTGGGCTGCCAGGGCGGAATATGAAACTAACCTGAGCATTTGTTCCTTGTCCGTTCTTGTCAAAATTGATCTGTGTGTGAAACTTCCCAATTCTCAGCCTGTATGTGTAATACATTTCTCCACACAAGTGCCTTGATCTGCTAAAGAAACAGCCGTAGGGATTTCTTCAGATTCAGGGAGAACAGCATGAATTCTCACTTTCTAGAGAAACTCAGCCAAATCCCAGGGACCATTACCAGTATTCGTGAATCCAAATAAAGGATACAGAGAACTTACTTCATGTCAGATGCTAACTGTTCAGCCTCAGGGGTCATGAAAGGATATTCTACCCAACAGTACGGAGAATAGGGGCTAGTATAACTGTCCAGTCTTTTTATTACTTTTCTGGAAATTAGCTCTTGACAGTGCTATGATACAGACTATATCACCAGTCAAATTAAGTATTTCAATGTAATTTGAAGGAGAAATGATTTGGTTTATTTCCTTTGAATTTTGAGACCTCTCTCCAGAAAGTCAGGAATTACAGTTTGGGTGTAAAGCCATGTGTTCCTAGGAACACAAATACAATTTTATCCATGTTTACTAAGGAAAAAAAATATATGGTATGTGATTCAGTTTCAGTCTGAAGCTTCCTATGGAATTAATACACTTCAATGTTAGACCTCTTCCTTCCTGGAGGAATTCTATGTAATTCTTAATAAACCTGATAATTCTTGCAACTTTTGTTTCTGACACTGGACATAATTTTCATTAAATGCGTGTAAACCTTGTAAGCACTCTCTCCAAACTCGTGCACCAGGGACTCATTTCAGCCTTCCACTCATCCACATGCAGCATTATTCTGATCCAGGGGGCAGCATGTTATCCCTGATGAAGAGTTAAGAAAGGGTTGCCAGTTCAGATATAAATCTCTTACACCAATATTTATGGGTGATTGGATCTGATGAAGAAAAGTTTTCCTCACTTTTTTTCTTTGATTCTTACAGCCACCTCTGGATAAATGGCAGGAAATTAGAGATGGTTGCTTTGTATAACTCTACAAGACATTGATACCATACCTACAGAATAAATCACAGCAGGCCCACTTATTGTTTTCCATTGAACATATGCAAAAAGAGGGATGACTTGTTGCTTCTAATGTTACTCTTTGTGTTACTGTGGACTCAAAGGAGCCCACAGACCACTGTTCTGCATTGTGCAAATTTAGTAAAACTTATAACATTTTCTGAAAAGGTTGTAATGCTAGAATGAGGTAAATACAAAGTGGAGCAATTATCATTATCATGTTTACACAGCTTGGATTCTGAACCTACACAATTGTCCGGAGGCCACGTAAGAAGTGTATGTCAAAACCACAAAGTAAAAAACAGGTTTTCTGAGTCCTGCACAAAAGCTTTACTAACAAGGCTAACATTCTTTCATGTTTTCTCTGTTTTTCAGTTGATGGCTTGTAAGTACTGACAGAGCATGCAGTTTACAAGTCACAATTTTCCTGACTAACACTTAATAGCAAAAGATGATGCCTACAAAAGGTCAGCCAAAAAAATAAATAAGTAAAGCATGTGATGACAGAAATAATTACTGGAGACAGAGAACTCCGGCACTGGACAGAAAATTCTGCCAGTAAATCATGCCGTTAATACAAATACACATGTTGTACTTTGATAAAGTCTCTGTGTGTAGGAATAGGCTTATTCCAAAACATAAATCATTCAAACAAATTATTAACTTCGGTATATGGAGAAAGCCAACTGGATGCACATTTAAATCTGAAGGATTTTTTTTGTTTTGTTTTCAAGAGTAAATTCTCAGGTGAGGAAAATCTCTCATGGAAGTACTAGTTAAACTAGACTGTCTCAGTCAACCAAAGATCATCTTATATGAAAAAATTGTATATGGGTGAAGATAGTTTTATGAATTTCATTTATACACTAAATAAGCAATACTTCAACATATTCTGTGACACCTTCTACTTTCATTCAGAGATCTCCATCTTCCCATCCCTTTGAGGCTCCTTTCACTTTCACCTCTGGGATAGATGTGAAAAAGTAGCACAGAACAGACAGTGCCCACAGAGTGAAACTCAACAAGCTTCAGTAATTTTCTCCAGGAAAATGAGAGGGATCAGGCTAAAAGAAACTTGAAAAAATGAGACAGGATCAGACAGCAACTATAGGCTTCTTCTGGTCAGGTGATTATGGGAGATACTAGTAATATAAATAACACCTTCCCAGAAAATTAAGAACGTATAAGGCATTGTTTTGCATGAGTAAGTCAGTAACAGCCTAAGACAGAGAGCTTTGCTGTCTTACACGAACTCATCCTCTTGAGGTGTTTCTGAATCCCTTTCAGTCTGTCATTGGTATTTTTGATTCTTTTTTTTCTCACTGTGCTCCATTTGTGCCTGTCTAACACATCTGAACCAATTCAGCTAACATTTTAGCACTTAGGTGAGGCATAATCAAACACAGACCTACAGGGTCTTTCTTATTTTCCCGAGGCCTGACTATCTGGCATCAATTCACTCAAATTCAAATTCCTAATGACTGGCAGGAAACTAGAAAGCTGAGAAGACACAAATAGTGTACGGTGAGAGGAACTGAGTTCAAAATACTGCCACGTCACAGCTCAGCTGCAGTTTCCAAAATCTGACACCATGGTGACTTGCTGGGGCTCTCAGAGAGGATCTCCTCTTTCCTTCCAGCTCCTTTTGTATCCTGTATCCAGGAGTGGTGCTTGCGCAAATGAAGGTGGAAAAACAATTGCATCCACTGGCTGCTTTCTACTAGCACCATAAAATACAGGCAATTTCTCCACAGACTTTAAAGTGAGCAGCCAACCAAGTCCACAGGCACACAAAGAGGGAGAGAAAACAAGTCTCAAATATCATGAGGCTTTCCATTTCCAGAAAAGCAAGCATTTAATCTATTTTTTTCATGCTTATCGTGCAGAAGAGGCAGACTTCAAACCTTGTATCACAGCAGGGTACTCAGATACCAAGACAAGTTTTTCTAGCACATAATGAAGAGAACTTGGATGGCACTTTAATTTGGCTTCATTCTTAGCGTAAACATTCAGCTGTAAAGGGGCCAGTCTGCAGCAATTCATTACAAATGGACAAAACAGGTTGTTTCTTTAGGACAAGGTTCTTCATATAGTTTATAAATCATTTATGTTTGGACCCTTTAATTCAAATATTGTCAGTAAAGTGGGACCCTACGACAGTGAGTATTGCCAGAAGTAACACTAAGGACATCTACCTTAGGATTCACTTTATTTGTTTACCTGAGGTAAGACAGAGGAGGCCAAGGAGTCACTTTTGATAAGCTTGAGCTGTGCCTGTAGGATCCTGTGTTTTAAAACTCTGTGGTTCCTTTTTAGCTGCCATTTGAGGACAAAGATAAAGCTTAACATTTGGCTTTAGGGCACAACAAACTTGGATTTTATTTGCTTAGTGTGGAAAGTACATTTAAGAATTTGATGCACCTCTCATTTTCTTAACTCTACCCTATATTTCCCTGAAATACTTCTCCCACACAGGCATCCAAAGAAAGCAATATATTTATATGATTTAAAATTATTCTTAAACTATATATCACAAAAATGAAATATTCACTTTCATAATTATTTTATTGTGTGCTCAATCTTCATGTAACAACAGCTCATTCTAAAATCAAATGCTATCACACATTTCAGATTTTACAGGTTATGTGATGGTAGTTCTGAAGGCATGCCAACCCTCTTCATTTTTCAAAATATTGAAACCTTTCACCATTTTTTTAAATAAAAAAAGAGGTAATATGGCACATCTCAGCCAAACTAGCTCTCAAAAGAATAAAGGTAAAAACAAAATCACTGTTATTTCTACTTATGCCTGTTGTTTTGGTTTGATATATTACTGTTTTACATAATAAAATTTATTTTGCTAGTGAAATTAGAAAGAAAATAAATAGATAGAAAATAAATAATAAATAATAAACAAAACCAATACATAAAAGCAAACAAAACAAATAAATATTATGTAAATCAGATACTATTTTGTTGTTATGACAATACATGCTCCAATTCCTGAATCCTCTTTGTGACCCTTTGCTGGATGTACTATAGTATGTCCATGCCCTTCTTATGCTGAGGAGCCCAAAACTAGGCACAGCATACCAGATACCCTCAGGCACATGGTGTGACTCTTGGGGATGGTCCTGTGCAGTGCTAATGGTTGGATTCAATGATCCCTGTGAGTCCCTTCCAACTCAGCGTATTCTATGATTCTGTGATCTGTCTCACCAGTGATGATCACCTTCCTTAACCTGATGGAAACAGTTTTCTTAACATAGCCTGTGTGACACGGACACACTGCTGGCTCATTTTCACCTTCTTCTCCATCAGGATCTCCAGGTCTTTGTCTGCAGAGCTGCTCACCAGCCACTTAGACCTGAGGTTATGCTGGTGCATGGGGTTGTTTCTCCTGCTGTTCAGGACTTTGTATTTCCTGTTGTTAAACTTTGTGAGGCTATTCCTCACCATGTGCGGGACTCAGCATTCCCATTTGCTAAACTTCACAGGACTCCTTCTGGCTATGTGCTCCAGCCTGTCAGGATGCCTGTGAAAGGCAGCACATTCAGCTTGTTAGCTAACCACTACCCTGCCTGGCCTGGTTCTGTATTATCCATCAATGTGCTGAGAGTGCACTGCCCCATCGTCCAGGTCATTCATGGTGTAAGAATGATCGGACCCAGTACTGGCGCCTGAGGCACACCACTAGTGGCTGGCCTCCAGATGGGCTTCATGCTGCTGCTGAGAACAGTTCGAGCACAGCAGTTCAGCTAGTTTTCGATCCCTATACACTTGTCTACCCTTATACTTCATTAGCTTGTCCACGAGGGATGTCATAGGAGGCAATGTTGAAAGCCTTTCTAAACTCAAGATAAACAACATCCACTGCTCTCCCCTCATCTGCCAAGCCAGTCTTCAAATTGTGTCAGGCTTTCAGACACTATTTCCCCTCCATAAATCTATGCTGACTACTCCCAAACACCTTCAGAATGCCATTATAGTCCTTTTGATGTCAGTAAGAACCCATATCTCTGCCTGTAACTGCAGTCACAGATTCTCTGCTTCTTTCCAGTGTGATGCTTCCCTTTAAACTTTTTCAGATAATATGATATGACAGTTTGCAAAGAAATATGTTGTGAAAGGGAGATCTGGGGATAAACTGGAATTTTTCAAGCAAGTGTCCAAAGACTTAAAATAAACCAACTTTTAACGAAACCAGAAAAGTTATTTCTACATACACTACCAAGAGTAAGTTCATCCAAGAAAATCACATTGTCCTAATACCAGAAACAAGTTTGCAAGGGTTGACATGCTGATAACAGGCTGTCACACAATTTTTTGTCATGCATCCTTCTCATACTACTACCAAAACAAGCTTTTAGCCCTTCCATTGCAAAAACTTCCTTTGTATTGATTTAATGTACTTATTATTTCCCCATTTGCAGTGGAGTAAAAGGGGCAATTTCTGAACCATTGTCCTCGTTCTCTGCTAATGTTTTCTGGTTTAGCAAGAGATGATAACAGTTGAATATTCTCCAACAACTACTATTATTTAAGTACAGAAAATGTATGATTATGCAGTAAAAACACCAGTACATATTAAGAATGGGATGCTCCAAAATTTAGAGTAATATTGAGAGAAAAGAGGTGGAAATCAGGAGATACAATAGACACTAAGAAAAACTGTTCCCTAAGAATAAGCAGTACTTTTAAGATCAGTTCTTTACATAAATCAAGTCACTGCAGAGATGTTTGAATATTAAAACTATAGAAGTTGAATAATATATAATGAGATCTTCAGTCATGAACCTTTCTTCTTATGGGTAAGATAAGAAAGTACACATAATAAGTAGTATAGACACACTGAAATATTAGAGATTCTCATAAATTAATTTATCTCTTTATTACTGACTAAATAACGTACCTAAAAGCACACTTTTTCTTTATATTCAAAAATGTCTCCTGTTTCAAAGGCTTAGAATTATGCTCTGTCTAAAACAGCACCTATACTCTGCCCAGTTTAGTATACTCAAGGTTCTTTCTGCATCCCATCTTGCACAGTTTTTACAGTACTTATTCCATGCCTGAGAAGAGGCAGCAGCCGCTCTCACCCTTTCTATTGATTTTACAGATGTTGTAGAGTAGATCTGCCCACAGAAGTTCTGACCAAGGCCTGACCTAGAAAGCAATCGCTGCTTGCCTGCCAACCTTGAAACAAATCCATCCAGCAAAGAGAACAAAATTCCAAGAGGCTAAAAGAACATCCAATGGAAGTGAAACACTGCTTTATGTCATTTTGGTTCCAAAGGCAACTTGGAAGCCTTGCATTACAGCAGCCTGTGGGTGACCTACTGAGGAGTGAAGAGGCTGACAGCCAAACCGGCCAGAAAAAAGGCAGAAAGATATTTAATATTCTTTGAAAATTTTATCAGTGTTGCCACATTTCCACAGGGTGTTTCATCTTCAGTGCATCAGCACTCTGTGGCAGAAAAGTGCCTGTATGGAAAATTTCTGCTGATCCTAAGGCAGGTGGCTCTGACTGCATTTAGATCTGCTCTTTTTCCCCAATGCTTGCAGATTTCAAGAGAGTTTAGAACAGATCCTGGACAATTTGTTAGAAGACCATCATCAAAACTCTAAAACTTTCTAAAATTAAAACAGAATTTATTAAAAAGAGACCATTGTCTACTCTCTTACAGTAATTCTCTCTATATAACTGTAGTAGTTTTAGAATTTGAAATGGAAATCTAAACTTTGAAAAATTATACTGATGCATGTATAGAAACATATTCTTCTCAACCCTTAGCAGTTTTAGAGGTAACAGAACAGTGCCACAGCTAATCCGAAATAGTGCTGATGGAAGTAGGAGTGCTCTGAGCAGGAGGCTGGACTAGAGACCTCCAGAGAAGAAGGCTTTTCAACCAAGAATTCCCAATGCTACCTTACTTTTACTGTGGACAAATTGATGTTGGAAAGGGAACCACTAATTTAAACACCTTTGAGTGGTTCTAGAAGAACATACTGTGAGATGATATCTTCTGAACAGTAAAGAAAAAGCCTCACTATAAAGTAATATTTTACTGAACTGTAGCTAGAAATATAAAATAATTTCATTCAAATATAACATAAAATTAAACTAATTCATATTATTTTCTTTATAAAACAAAATGAAACTGATTTCACAGTTCACTCAGAGCACAATTCAAAATTACTATGTGTATTTCTTTTTGAAGTCAATGGAGCCTATTGTTTTCCAGTTAATACATACTTTTAGCAGAAATGTCATGAAAAATCTGCACTTTCCCATTTAAATCTGAGAAAATTTTTTCTAAGCTACATTTGCCGTAGGTACAAACTAATCAGTCAGTGTTTCAATTTTATTATTTATCTGCATTAAAAACTCCCACGGCATGTAACTTGACTGTCTGACAGAAAAATAGGCTGCTCAGGCTAGATAAAGTAACATGCTACAAGGAGGAAGATCATTATCTCAACCATTTTAAATTGAATAGTGTTAACATTTAGCATGCAAGCTGAAAAAACAAAGACCTGACTGCCAATATTTGTTAATCATTTGAATTCACTAAATCCCTTGTGGATTGGGAAAAATACAGAACAAAATTAAAGTGCACATTTAAATATACAATATTTTCAAGACCAAGGGGGGAACTTGCAAAAAGAGACTACGAACTATATTTTATGTAATTCATAATGGAAATGAACTTCAAGTGTAAAAGACTAAAAAGAACTTGATAAGAAAAGCAGGTCCTGTAGTTGTTGAAGAACAACAGTGCTTCCTATTTCCTCTCTTCAGGAATTAGACTCTTGAAAACCCTGACAGAGTTGTGTTAGTCAGCCTTGACCAGTTCCGCCTCAGCAGTGATGACATCTGATAAGAAATATGCTCAGTCATACATATTCTCTCAATGCCTACATTACCGTTTAGGGCACATGAATGTGTACAGAGATAACTACTTTGGATTTAGCCTTATGTGTTTAGGCATGAGTACTTCACAGAATAATCAAAGGGTTTAGGTTGAAAGGAAACTATGACTGTCATTTAAGCCCTTCCTCTGAGGCTAACTTCAAAAAATAGATCAGGTTGCTTAAGGTTCAATTCAGGCGTATTCCAAGAATCTCTAACAACAGAGATTCCACCCCAACTCTGCATACCAGTTCCAATACAGCATTTGAGGTGCTCCACTCACAGTAATAATTTTCCTCACCCACACAGAATCACAGAATATGGCTGTAACTAGCTTGCAAACTTCTCTCAGACCAGCATTTCATAGTTCTGATTGAATATAATGTCCCAGAAAAACAAAAGAAAGAACAGCACTTGAGGCAGTTAAATGGACATTTGGAAAATTATACATTGGAACCATGACCTCTCTCATGGAAAGTTTTAGCCTGTGCCCAAGGAGTATGTCGAACTGGAAACTATAAAGAGTTCAAAGCATAGAATGGTTTGGGTTTGAAGGGATCTTAAAGATCATCTAATTCCAACCTCCCTGCCATGGACAGGGACACCTTCCACTAGACCAAGTTGTTCCAAGCCCCATCCCCTGCTGGCCTTGAACACTTCCAGGGATGGAGCATCCACAACTTCTCTGGGCAACTTGTTCCAGTGCCTCACCACCCTCACAGTAAAGAATTTCTTCCTAATATCTAATCTAAACCCACACTCTTTCAGTTTAAAGCCATTGTCTCTTGTCCTATCACTACATTCCCTTGTAAAACATCCCTCTCCAGCTTTCTTGTAGACCACTTTAGGTACTTGAAGGCTGCTATAAGGTCTATCTAGAGCCTTCTCTTCTCCATGCTGAACAATCCCAACTCTCTCAGCCTGTCTTCATAGAACAGGTGCTCCATCCCTCTGTTCACCTTTGTGACCTTCCTCTTTATTTGGTCCAACAGGTCAATGTCCTTCCTGTGCTGAGGACACCAGAGCTGGATGCAGCACTCCAGGTGGGGTCTCACAAGAGCAGAGTAGAGGGGCTGAATCACCTCCTTTGACCTGCTGGCCACACTGCTTTTGATGCAGCCCAAGACACATTTGGCTTTCTGGGCTGTGAACACACATTGATGGCTCATGTTGAGCTTCTTGTCCATCAACACACCCAAGTCCTGCTCCTGAGGGCTGCTCTCTTATTATGTTCTCTGACCAGGTTGTATTTGTGCTTAAAACTGGTTTGTAATGAAACTGATATTTTCAGCAAGAATACATCCATAATGATCCAGCAAAGTGTAGCTGCAGACACCCAAGCAGTGTATCTCAGACATTTCACTGCAAATATGAGCTGATATCTCTCCTGCAGGGCAAGATTCATTTATGTAGTGCCATGCCCAAGCTCAGATAACACTATATCTTTTGGCAGCTAAGTCAGCCTGGTAGCCCAACACTGCACAATTAAACATACCTACCTGTGGTGCAAAAAGACATCTCATGCTGATAGTCCGGGTGTGAAACAGGAGACAATAGTTCAAATGAAGCCCCAGGAGTACAAGGGGCATCAAAATAAGAAAATGGACCACTGACAGGATGAAGAAGAAAAATATCTGGGCCTCAAGCCCATGACCATCACCCCTAGACCCATATAGCCATGCTTCATATGTTCCAGGTGTGCCCTGCCAGCATCACTGGTGACCTCATGGGACAACAGCAGAGATTAATAGTCTGAGGACTGGATAAATCTTGGGAGTCTCTTCACACTCTCCTGAACTGGAGCTCCTGGCAAGCAGTAAACTGACCCAAGGGACATGCCAAGTCGGCAGTTGGGGTCCTTCATTCATCTCAGCTAAGAATATTCCTCCTGCTTGCCACTTCCTCCTGGTGCTGCTGCATGTCTGAGGTTCAGCTGAGTCGGATGCTTCATTAGACAGAGGTCTCAGCCCCTTGTCTGCTACCAGGGAGCTGAGTTGATCCCATGCTGCAAATCTTCAGGTGGAGTAGGAGTCTTCCCCGGGTGTCAGAAGTCACAGCCAGCTTTAGCCATCGTGGGAGTCTTCACTTCCAAACCTGATAGCTAAAATCTCTGCCAGTCCCTCCTTCAGTGCAGCAGGGAAGTTGGGCTTTTGAGCCTCTGGAGTTTCAGAGAAGGTCTCATTAATCTCCTTCTCCTCACCTTTGTTGCTGCATGCTCTTAGGACTGTCTCTCACAGCTCCCTGACTTGGAAGTATAGATCCTCAACAAGTGCACATCTCCTACCCTCTTTGAGACTATCTCCCACTGCCCAGGCTCAATGAGGGGTCTCAAGCATGCCCTGCAGCCTGAGACCTGCAGAGAAGCATCCTCATTCCAGAGGAAAGTAAAAACACTGATCTGTATATGTAAACTTTAGTGGTTATTCCAGCATTTTGTAACAAAGACTTCAATTTAGAGAACAAATGTATTAACTGCAATTTTTTTTGGGCACCACAGAGAAGCTTTCGTGGTCAGGAGGATCAGTGCAGGAATGAAGTAAGATACCTTCCCCAGATAGAAAAGGAGCACCCAGATGGATGAAGCTAGAGTCCTGTGTCAGTTTCCATCCCAGGCCTGAAGGCATCAGTCAATAACCTCCACTTGACAACAACATTCAACTTAAATTTTCCTTCATTATATTGTAAAGATTTCTAGTCACTTCGCAAGCAAAAATGCTGTTTCATGCAGACTTTGCAAAATAACTGCAAACAATAAACAAAGATTATACTGCAATAAGTTTGCAGCATGGCATGGAACTGGACTTGTTATTAACTGAGAACATGATATGCTGAGTTAAATATTGGAAAATTCTCCCTTTCTGGAGAAAACTGAACAAACAGAATGAAATGTTGTGATGGAGCAATCTCCCCTTGAGTAATAGAGACTACATAGTTATCTATGGCTGCAGCAAGAACATCTACTGATTTGTCAATTCAGTAGAGCTGATAACACAGAACACTAAACCTAAACACACTTATTGTAAAGGCTGCTAATAATCACTGAGAGCAGCAAGTTCACGCTTGAGATCAGTACAAAACAGCAGGCTTATCACAAAATTTTAATCCAGAAAATTGGCTGGTAAATTCTTGTTAAACAAAAGAGAGGCAATTCCCATAATCCGTTCCTGTGAATTAGTGTCTGCAATCTATATCACAAATATCAATGTAATATTCTTATTGCAGTAATCACCTAAAAACTGTCTTTGAAGATGTCTTAAGATAATACCACTGCAAAACACAGCTGTAAAAGCTTTCCTTCTTGGATATTTTATTATTTACTTTACTTAGTTCTCGTGTTTCTCTGCAGTATGTAAAAAATGTGAAAATCAAAAAGATATCAGAAGTTGAAAGCACACAATCCCTATCACTTCATCACTATAAGTATGATAGTGCAAAATTGAAAGATGTTTTTTGATGAATTATCATATGCATGGTTAGCATGGAAATGGAAGAACCATCAAGCTGTCAGCACTTGGGCACTTTGTGTCCGAAGATTTCCCGAAGAGTTGTTTTGTGAAATGGGACTGTCTCAGGTGGCTTGCAACTGCCAATATCCCTTACCAAAGAGAAGAGAAGAGAAAAGAGTTCTGCTTTACCTCTAGAACACAAGTTAAGCGATTATGAACAAGACAGTCTTCAAATAGGAATTCTGAGTAGCAGAAAACTCCTAGAAGAAATGGCAAGCTTAAGACTTACAAGCTGAACCCTTGACCTTTGAGCAGAAATTAGACTCAAGTGGAATGTTATTTAAACACTTTCTTTTGTTCACTGATGCTCTGAGGGAAAGAAAAACTGCAGGAGATGTTATTTTTATAACATACTTGACTTTTCACTAGAATAGTATGACTGAATGTCTAAGAGGGCCTTTTTCAGATTAGGCCTGCTAAAGTGAAGATAGTCATTTCAAGGACTCTGAAGCTTCTAGGCTTTTCATGGAGTACTTGAGGGAATATTGAAGAACAACAGAGGTCTTCTAAAGCTTGAAGTTTTGAGTCAATTAGCAAAACTGACTGCTTTCAGAATCACACTGCAACATAAAAGGTGAATGATTTCATCTCCCATTCAATTGCAGCTTTTATATTTTAATGGATAGGAAATGTTATTACTTAATTGGTCAGGTTTTGCACATAAGATGTTACATAGGTTGAGTTTTACATTGCTAATACTACAACCGAGTATTTGTCACTATTTCACTGACAGATTAAAATGCTTATTTAAACAGCACTGGCTGTGCTAGGTCTGAAAAACATAGTGAGAATATAAGAAAGGGGAAAATGTCATTTACTAATACATTTACCATAAAAAATAAAAACAATAAAGAAACACCAAATAAATAAAGTTGATGGATGTCTTCAGGTTATTAAGTGCCAAGACTCAAATTTTGAATTTTAGCTAATTTTGCTGTATTTAAAAGATATGCAATTTTTTCATTACAATACACACAGAGAAATATTTAGCCCTCCCTACCCTCAAAAAAATTCAATTTTTTTCCCATGTATTAAGTAAGTATGGTTTTTTTCTAATCCCAAAGGTGAATGAAAACAGCATTATAAGCTTTACCACAAGAATTATGCTTAACATCTCCAAATCTAGATTTTTGTAAATAATGGAAAACACCAAACTTTCCAAGTCATATTTAAATAAGTTTGGATTATGTGAATGCTTCTGAGTTTTAAGGGTAATTTTTCTTCAGGGTCCTAGCCCAATCTCTTACATTTCAAGGAACCGAGTATATCACTTTCAAAAAAAAGGATACATGTACATAAAATTTCTCTCTGCTTGAGGTTGAAACCTACAGAATCCTGCACTGTACAAAACTATTACCATGAAGTTGATTTAAGTATCTGAAGATATGTGAGCCTTAACAATTATAACTGGCAATAAAATAGATTGATCTATTTAGAGGTAATAAAACTAGAATACATTTTTAATACTGGAATTTTGATTTCCAGCTCTCAAACTATATGTAATGAAGAAGGTACTTCTCTCTGTAAACTATCCATAGATTTTCTGACATTACCAGTTGTTTCTTCCTTTATCATCCAAAATCATAGCTGAGGAGATAATGGGATCCACTATAAGTGGGTATTTTCGTCTGGGTTTCCTGTTTTTTGTTGGATTGTTTTCTTTTGGTTTTTTTAGTCACAGGTAGAAAGCATCTGATTTTACCATGTGTCCAAAGAAATAGGACTAACAACTCGTCCTCTGATGCTCTTCTGCAGAAACTTCTTCCACAAGACAGTGTTTGATTTTAATTTCTTCGCTTGCAAAAGACTTCAGTCCTGGTAAGAGCAAAGACAGAGCTCTGAAAATGTTACTGAAGACAGATAGAACAGCCACGTAAAACCAGGAATGAGGATTCAGACCACGATTTGATGCAGACTACACTTCTTCTTTACTCAAGAAGTGGAAACAGACATTGTAGGTGAATTTGTTCTTTCCTAAGTGAGAACAGGAGAGGTCGCCATGGTTTTTGTTTGCCAAATGAAGGTCAGTGCTTGATGGCTGCCTTATTTCCCCCTCTGTCTCTGAAGTAATCTCACTGAAAACGATGATCTTGCAGAGTGAAAGGGCCGCACCCTTGTATTCAGCTCAGGTGGGTCAGGGCAGATTAGTTGAGCACTGAAGGAGTCCAACCAACTTTGAGCAATAGCAGGGCTGGCTCTGATAGAGGTCTCTTGGCCAGCCTGGGCAGTCTGGGGGAAAATCAGAGTACAGGTCCCAAAGTCCCTCATGCTGAAGCCTGAACAAGTAACATTTTTGTCCTCTATACCCAGAGATTTGAAGTTTGCATGTATGTTTTTAAGCTAATAGGCTTCTCCTGTCTGGGATCCAGAGCAAGAACTTCATGGATTAATAACATTAACAGGCAAGTACTGATGTGAAGTAAAAATTATACCATCCTTCAGCTCCAAGCAAATGAAGAATTCCCATCATCAGGAAAATTGCTCAGCTGTTTTTCTCTCAAAATAAGAAAAAAAATTAGGTCAAATAAAATACACAATACCTGGTATTTCACCATTGGTATTTTCCAGTTTCCCTAGTAAAATGGTTCAAATTCTAACCCTCATGGGCCTTAATGAAATCAACATTTTTTGCTTTTGGAGGTAAGGGAGAAACCTCCCCAAACTAGAATCTGAGGACACTTTGCTTCGATAACAAGATGAATATTCAGTCTTTTCTTTGTTACCTGTATCTGGAGAGCTGATCCAGGGTGATGACCAATCTTGCCTCCAGCACTGCCTGCTGCAATGGCAGCACCCCAGAGCTGTTTGCCTTCATTCAAAAATAAGCAGAAGCTCAGAAATTAAACACAAGTTATTAGTAATTTATTCAATTTCATACCTCACATTTTTTTCATTTTTTTCATTTCACAAAGATTAACACAAAAACATTGAAAAATCAGGTTGTTGAAGCCAAATTGGCTTCCTCATTTAAAGAAAATTACATTATACCACCTTACTTTATTGGGTGGTTTTTACCCAAACTGCTACGAATCCTTACTGACTGGATTCAGAAAACTAAAGCAACACAAACACACATACAAAATCCTTTTTATTGGCTCTCTCAAAACAAGCAATAAATGTAGATAAATAGTCTTAAGTTTGAATGTTCAATTGCTTTTGTGCAGCAGGTACATGCTTTATTTATACTCACAACAAGTATCGTGCCTGGTTGTTTTGCCTCAGTACAATCCTGCAAACATATATCAAACATGATACAGATAGTCTGTAGCTATCTAATGGTACTCAGGAGGCATTATAAAATTGTATCAAAGTTGATTTGTTCCGGCAGTTTGGAATTCCCCACAGGAATTCCTTCCTTTCTGGGAAGAAACAGTGTTTGGCTTAGCTAGTAGCATATCCACAGTCTTCAGCAAAACATTTTCCTCATAAAGAAAGAAAAATCATTGCTAATTCCATCGATGAATATAATGATGAGGATCCAAAGTCATCTCCATTGTGCTGTATTGTTCTCACATTACATTTCATTACAAACTATCATTAGAAGTAGCTTTATTAACATATTCCAATTCATACATCATCATAGGAAACAGACACACGAACATATATTATGATAAAACACCTTCATTCCCACCTTCAGGTGAACTGAACACCTTTTCAGAGAGTGAACAGTGATACTGCTAAGCTGGTCAGTTATGTCTTGTCATTCAAGAGACAGTATCTCCTGACAGAAGAGTTCTCAAAAGCTCTCTGGTTTTGTCCTTTCCTTTCTTACTGTAATATGCCATGCTCCCCTGCCAAGCCCACAAGGTTGGTTCCCATTATGCTGCATACTCCTACACATGTATAGCAAAAGGGAGGGTCCCTACTTCAGGTAGTTGCCCTGGTATTTAGACCTAAAAATGAATTTTGACCATGCAATGTATGCCATGCTTGTAGGCTCATAAGATAATTTAAATTGGAAAGGACCTCAGCAGGTTTCTAGTCAAACTTCCAAGTCAAAGCAGGGACAGCTACAGCTCAGGCCTTTATCCCGTCCAAACTTAAAATAAACCAAGGAATGAAGACTGTTTCTCTCTAGGCAACCCGATCCACCACATGACACCACTCACAGTGAAAAAACTTCTCCTTATATTCTTCCTGAACCTTGTTTGTTTTCCACTTACACCCCTTGTATTTTCCTCCCATTACGCAACACCACCATGCAACATCTAGACCCATCTTTTGCTGAGACATGAGAGAGCTGCTGCAAGTGCTGAATGGGGGGAAATAGTTGCTTCCCTCAACCTGTCTGATAACACAACCCAGGTTTTTTAAAAAAAAATTAAACAGAGCATCAAGACTGATGAATCTCTTTTATAAGATGTGACTTTGTGGCTATGCTAGGAATTTGCCTTACCCTCTGTTGGAGACCAAACCTCCCATAGGTCAGTATAAAAGATTTCTGCTACAAGAGTTTTAAGAAGCTATTTCAGGCCTCAGTCAAAATATATCATAAATCAAGAAGTCTATCTGTCATTGCTTCTGAAGTGAAGCTAATTCTACCAGCCAAAAATGATAAATAGAAGTGCTTGAGGTTAAATTTGTTAAATAGTCTCTAGACTTTGCAATCATTTTCATCTCTTTTAAAACTGTTCTGACCTTAAATCAATGGACAGTCTCATTTTGCTTTCTCTCCTACTGCCTTGTTTTAAAATGATCTTTTATTTACTTCTGGATGTGATACTTTAAACTCTCCTTACAAAGGCCATCAAAATGAGTATCTCTTTGTGTGCACTCTGCTTGTCTCTGTATGGTATAGATGCTATTGAGACATGACCACATGAGCAGAAATAGTACAAAGAAAACCACAAAAATAAAAAGAGAAAAACTAGCTATAGCTTCTGTGTTCTTTCTCTGACCCAATCACTAAAAGAAAAAAAAAGGGTACACAAGTATATTGTTAAAAGCAGGTAAGTGGAACGGAACAAATGCAAAAATTTGCAGAAACCAGATGTCAGGTATTAGCTAGGCTAGAACACAAACAACAGTGGATCATAGCAATAATTATTCATTGTGGCACAATGGGGATAGGACACTGCAAATAATGTGTTCGATCATCAGTAATAAAGACACAATGGATTTCTTTTATGCTTCATCCTTAACATTATGATTTTTTTCCCCTGATGATTGCACGAAAGACTTTGGTTACACAGAGGTTGTGCCATCCACCTACAATCTGATGTCCAAGCAGAAATTTCTGCTGATTGACAGCATTATTTGCTAAGCAGTTCCATCCCTGTTCACTTCTGATATTCAGATTTTGCCTTATTTTGAATAACGATTTCCTCTAAAGCAATTAGAATTTTTCCCCCAGTAAATCTGTTCTATTCTTAGGTTTTTCTTTCTACAAGATAACATCAGATAGCTTCTTTTAAGATCACACAAGCTGTTGTTTCCAAAAGCATTTTGCCCTTTTCCATCCTTCCACACCTTATGGAAGATACTTATTATAAACACCATCAAAATTATTCTCTGGTGCTGCAGCTGCTCATGGCCCTGGCAATGAGTGATCAGTGATGTAGTCTTCATGTAACAGGGCAAGAGGAGAGCAGGAAGCTACTGCTCATACTCAGGAGTATGCAACGTGGGGACACACTCTCCTGAAGAGGTCAAAAAAATTACTGAAGGCAGGTGCACATGCCACTATCCAAAACACTAGCTCACCAGGGACATAAGTTGGAAAACACTCATCCTTCAAAGCATGTGATTGACTGCGTTAGTTCAGCACATTTCCCATATTGCTGACTTTGGTGGAATTTCTATCTAACTTCAACCACAAATTAAAGCTGACTGCAAGACAGTACAGTCCGCAGCAGTTGACAGCAGTGAAAGCATTCTCTGCATCCTCAGAAGTGCACCTGTGGCAGAACTGCCTTCATTGTATTCCTCTGCTACAGTTTGCTGGCGGAGATAAACTGGGCAGTCTGTCTCAGGAAAACCACTGTGTTTACTACTCTGAACGATGCAAGCAATGAATCACAGGTATGCTGCCAAGGAATCTTCTCAACCCCAGAATGCATGAAGGAGACAAAAATCTGAGACTGAAAATCAGTGGTATACTGAGAACCAATACTCATGACTCTTCAGATACATTATACCTACTTTAATGACCCTTCTTCTCCTTTCTTAAAAAAAGGCTGACTGATATGCCATGGGCCAATTCACAGCAAGAGAAATCTTTGTATGCTACACTGATCATTGATTGCTTATTTGCTGGTTTGCCTGAGGGTGATTTCCACATACCCCACCTGGGTGATGACAAGAAAGAGGATCAACACACGTTTTTCTGTCATCTAACCCATGACCAGTGCTGGAGCCATGTATATCCTGCATGTATGCTTATTGTTTCCCTTGACAGATTTTTTTTAACTAGGATTAAATAAACGCAGAGGATGACACGACTATCTGCATCATATTCACTAGGAGTTTATCAGTATCAGTGCTTGATTCCGAAAAATCCCGGTATGAA